>JAQFYM010005180.1:0-13774 GCA_034694785.1 Agrenia bidenticulata
AAAATAACTGTTTTTGTACTATATTATTTTGTATATAACTTAACAACAATAAACAGAAACTTTCATATACCTTTTAAAACACCGAAAATGTCTATCATCTCATTTTTAACTAATCGCTGATGCAAAAATTATGTTTTATGTATAAAAACAAAAAACCCTTGACGCCAGTGTAAGAATTGGGTTTATTTTTAATTTCAGATGCAGCTTAATGTGTGTTGTTTTTTTTCAGATCATAAAGACAAAAGAAACCTTCCGCCTATAATTATTATTCTTTTTTTTTTGTAAAATCAAAACATAATTATCTACAATCGCAAAAAAATATGTTGTACAGGTCCGAAATATTGGGTCTTTTTATCGTCGTTTTAGTCGTCATTTCTAAGTTTATACTTCTTGGATACATTATTTTGTGTTGACAAACGAAAACATACGTTTTACCGAAGCCATGCCATAGTGGTACAACAAAAAATATCACAAATCTCTTAACGAAAACACAATACATGAGTAACTTCAAAAAGAAACCATGTAAGCGCATATAGTGTTTATCTATGTAAATCGCATTATAATCTGTTCACTTTTTGTAAAATAAACCAAAACTTGAATATTAAATGTTGCGCGCGCAGCCCGTTTTTTAGGCGTAAAAGAAGCAAAAATAAACAATAACATAAACTTAAATTCATAAAAAAATATTTTTTGGGCATATTTTGCAAAAATTATACAATTTTTTTTTAACAAGTTTTAAAAAATTTTTTAAAAATTATAAAAAAAAACATCTCATTTTTTATTTAAAAAAAATTTATGTAAAATTTACCACCGTAAAATAATTTTGCCAAATATAAATTTTTTGCTAATTATTTTTTTCTGTCCTGTTGGCGGGCTGTGCGCGCCACATTTAATGATCATATACTTATTTATTTGGTATTTACTCAAAATACATATATTGTGCGGCAATCTGCTTTTAAGGTTGTAAATTTAAATTTTGTACAACAGATACGAGCTTTCTGCTGCCTCATAAAAATTACCTAAAATGTTTCTTGTTTTTTTAATGTATATCTGATGAGAACAATCCAGCGCAACCACATGTTTTAATTTTCAATGCACATAATAGTTAACATTTAAATTGCCAATTGAGTGGATTTCTTGTTTGTTATATTTTCACATTATAAGATGCAGATTAAGGACACTGTTAAAAACCCCATATGCAAAAAGTTTGGCCTTGTAGTATGGTATGATATTTTCAATACGGATCGATTTTTTAAAGTGCGCAATTTTCATTTCTAAGCTCTTTTTTTTTGCATAAGCATAATGCGCATACTTTTTGCCATATGCATTAATGCAAAAATGATTCAAGATTTGACCGGGCTTGTTTTTGTCGGGGGTTGTATATTTACGGGTCACAGGCGTCTGGTACAAGCAATCAAAGTATGTAAAAGTCAGAAAACAGTTGTACAATATTTTTTAAGAATAAACTGACAAAAGCAAGAATAGGAAAAAAAAATTAGGTTCATTATATTTTTTTTTGTTTTTTTAAAGCATTAGTGCACAAAAAAATATGAGATACACCTAGGGTACGCCGTGGTACAGGTTAAAGTGCATATGATAACTGTACGAAACAGTAGCGTCTTGTACGGTTTAAAAAAGGTCAGTGTAGGCCGTTCGAGGCATTTAAGTAGAAAAACTATTTTTCGCAAAAAAAAGCAATAAAATACGATTTTATATAAAATTGCATGGATACACTTCTTTCATGGTTTATAGATATACAACGTCAATTCCCCATAATACTTTATTACTATGTTTGTTGCCTTTTTTGCAAGTGACTGTGTACAAGGTCACGTTTATGTACTGTTCATTGTAAAAAGTTACGGTTACATGTTATTCTGTTTTTTTACCTTTGTTATGACATAGCTTGTAAGGTAAATAACAAATATAGAAACAAAAATAATTTTTTATGCTTTTTTTTGTTTAACTTTTGCAGCTTTTGTTTTTTATACTCAATTTTGCTTTTTTTCTCCATTATTTTGCTAAAAAGTATAATTATATCAATCAAACAATTTTAAAGGGGATAGCTCTAAAAAAACTATTCGATGCACCCAGAAACTTTTCTTTTATATTTTTAGGCGAATTTTTTTATCTAACAAAAAACGGAATTTTCGGTTTAAAATAAAAATTTAACAATTTTTTTATGTGAAGTAGTTACAATATGTACCGCATATTTACTGTACGTTACACTAGAGTTGTGTCTTACATTTACTTACGCCACTTTACTGTTTGAGGGAAAACCCTATAAACAACCCAACCAAAACCAGCCCTCACAAGCAAATTACCATTATTCGGGTCACGGGTAGGTCTAAGTCATGTTCAGCTAAAGTTCCGGGTTGACCGGTTTACGGTTTCTGTCCCAGTGCATAAAGAAAACCTTTTTTCAACCGATATAAATTGTTAAAACGAAAAGACATACGGAGTGAATCAAAACTCATAGCAAACTAACAAATGGCAAAAAATGCAGTGCAAAAATTTTTGTTATAAAAAAATCAGCCCGACAGACAAATACATTTGCGAATAAACTAAATTTATAAACATGAGAAGATATGTCCAAAAAAGGCACGTATGCAATATAGTTATGTTTACAGTTAATTTTACGAACATAAAACTGATAGCACAGATAAATACCATAGATAAAAAACTTGAAAAATTGTCATTTATACAATCATAATATTTGGTCAGCAAAGGGCCAGCCATTAATCCTATTTTTGTTTTTGTAAATTCTGATGTGAGACCAATAAGTGAAAAAAATTATGATGGTGGTTATGCCATGGTAGGATGGCCAATCATAATAACACTAAACTGGGTGCAGTTATAAAGTTGATAAGTTATGACCTTGGTACAGGAGAGAAATGAATTTAAAAGCGTTTGATTAACAAAAAAGCGACAAAAACAAGGCAATTACGAATAAAAAAAGGATCTTAAGCATGCAGTTCTGGGTTATATAACAAGCTTGCATCCATCTAACGCATAATAATTGATGAAATCATATTTTTCTTACGATGTGTATAGTGCTCTTTTTCGTTCTTCTATTTGTATTAAAAGCCTTCTACATAAAAGGGCTTTAAAATTGTAGTTTTATTATTTATTATATATATGAAATATGTAATAAAATGCTTGTGTTTTGTCTTAATCCATTTTGCGCTTTACCCCTTTAGTAAAAAAACCGAAGCATACGTCATACTGTACACATTCTACGTTTGTTTGCGCGATACGAATTTTTTTTCATGAAAGTACAAATATTCAGTGACTATCTCTAAAAAAAAACAGCCAAAAACTTACATACTAGATGGCCTGCATCTCCAAGAATGTAAATAGGTATTGCAATTTGTTGGTAAAAATAATCTATAAAACTGGATCTGTAAAAATATGCGCATCATAGGAGCATCTAGGGTACCAATTTAAGATCTATTTCGCTATTTGTGATATAGATAAATTGAAAATCGATCACAGGTCATTTCTTTGTATATTTATAGTATATATCATGGTGTTGAGATCCTATAAATAAAAACGAAGCGCCTTTATTGCAAGGACAGCAACTTCATACACATAAATAGTGCTTTTAACTTTTGATAGATACTAATGTTTAACGGGTTATGTTACAATGCGATAAATATTTATATGTAGTGCATTAAAATGTATTTAAAATGCTTAGAATATTAACGATAAAACTAGTACACGTTTTCTACTTATCAAACAAATTAATCCAACTTATACAAAGCATTGAATAATATCTTCAAGCGCAACAACAATCTCTTTTTTTTTGTTTCCATGGATTTTCTTACTAATAAAAATATACATTCTTTAAATATATCATACATAACTTGCTTTTTCTATTTGTATTGTAAAATACAGATCTTCGGTTTTATATCTTTACATAAAGTAGCATTTACTAGCGTATGCGCACTTCTTGCAAAAAAAAAAAAGACGGCAGTATAACAACTCGTCTTAGCTTAACATCATAATCAAAATGTGATCTCTTTTTTGTGGTAAGATTAAGTCAATAAAACATAGAACTGATACAAAAAACACAAAAAAAACAACACCAGAAATGTAAAAACTACTAGATTTATAGCATACATATTTTTAATGCTTTTTTGTAATAAATAAAAATACTTGATGTAATTTTTAATCTATATACCCTTTATTAGTATATGTGCACAAGTAAAAATTGCAAGTTCTTAACTAAACATATGCAACTCTTTTCATACGTATTTTTTTCATACAGAAAACCTGTACACGTTTTACTTGTTAAAAAAAGATTGCTAAAAAAGAGGAAAGGTCCGTCAAGTAAATAGCTTTTTGCTGTTTATGCAGAAAGTTGCAGATTAATCGTACTTCTTTTTTTAAGTATTTCAATATTCTTTACCATTATAGTGAAAAACTATTTTCGATAGATTTTGTATAAATAGTTACTGTAAAAAATATTGATGCAAAAATTTGACGGCATGGTAGGTATTTTTATTTTATAACTGCAGGTAAAAAGAATGTAGAAAATATTACTTATTGTTTATTTTAATATTTTTTTGTTCCCTGTTCAGCGATAATTTTTTTCGTGTTTCTAAATTATAGTGTTACTGTTGTAACTTGATATTATAGTAATGCATACCAGACTCTGCATAGTTAAAAGTATAAACAAATGCACGATTGTAAAAATTCAATTTTTTTAAGGAAAATAAATTTTGAACCTACTAACATTATTTACCATATATCAATGCTATATATCAATGCTATATATCAATGCTATATATCAATGCTATATATCAATGCATCTCATGCATTTAATGTCTTACCTGTAACTTTAAAATATATTTGCTACTGATTTTCAGCGCCGTAGGCTATATTTATATTTCGTAGCCATTAGGGGTATTTCTTTAAAATAAAGAAAACAAAAGTTTGGTAAAATCAAAACACAAATCTCAAAATCTTTTTTTATATGTAAGCCTCCTTAAAATTATAAAATAAAACGTTTTTTCTTTGTTTTATTGCCTTTTTTTGTATATAAGCGCTAAAAATGCATAAAAAAATTACAAGATCTTTTAACCTAGACTGACGTCTATAAAAAACTATACCATTTTAATCCTCTAAAACCTTTTACATCATTGTTATTAAAAAAATAAAAACTCCAGGAAAAGTAGACATTCTGATATAAACTTTAGCAATACGGGTATAACTATTTTTTGGAGCCATCTTAGATTTATAGACTCTTTTTGTTGTTGACTAACAATAATAAGTGGCTATTTGTGGTTGTATTTCTACATGGCATATTGTAAAGTTTTATTTTTTTAATTCTTATTCAGACATGATTTTGTAATCACCCCTGTTAGAAATTTCAAAAAAATTATAAACATTATATTTCAGATAAAAATGCATAAAAAAAAAAAACTAAATCATTATTTATATTCATACACTTTAACTAAATTCTTCCTTTTTCTTATTAACAGAAGCCCAAATATTGGATATTTATACAATACCAATTGTAACCACTTCTTTTACAAAAGGTACATCAGTCGTTTTTGCAACAATTTCTTGTAAGATGTTTGTACGTTTCTGTCATTTGCAATTGTTTCTGTTGTATCTAAAGGGGGCACTATAAAAAGAAACAAGAACCGAAATCTTTTAATTGTAAGACCACGTGAGCACAGCTACTAAAAAAATGTAAAATACAAAAATCGTGTTATTTTTTAAATTAAAACTTTTTATACGATTTCTAAAAAGTCACCCGTAATGGATATATTCTAACGGCTATTATATTTTGACGTTTCTGCTTTGCAACGCGGGAGATACCTGGCTTGCGATACCCAAAATTTTTACTTTAATATGAAGTAATGCTTTGTACATCCCTTTTAGATATGTTACCCTTTTTTAAAATAACGCCGAAATTACAGATTCGCGGCTTTTCTACATATCGAAATTGGCAATTGATACCTAAGTATAAATGTTTCATAGTTTTTTAAAATTATTATTATAGGGCTTCGTAAAAAAAATCCCTACATAAAAAATAGAATTATTTAAGAAAAAATTGAAAAATAGTAATAGTCTGCAATTACGTGTTAGTTTCAGGATAAAAAAAAGAAAAAAATAATATAGGAAATGCGAAACAAAAGTATCGATAATATATTTGTCAAAGATGAACCAAGTAGATATATAACTAAAAACATTGATAAAAAAACACTACGAAAGCATACAAAATATATAGATATAACTTTACAAAAAATATAGTCGATGATTTTTTGCCGCAACAAAAAAAATAAAAGCGGTTCAAACAAAACCTTTACCTTTTTTACAACTATATCGAGTAACCATAAAAATGAGTTATATAATTACAAGTATGAATTAATTTTTAGGCCATAATAAGGTTTATTATAAGCGCAATTAGTTTTATAATATATATATTTGCATTATACCTGTTGCTAAAAACGTAATTGTTGCAGTTGAACCTTGCAAAATTGTTTTTTATTTGTAACTCAATAAAACAATAATAAGAAGCCGATGTTTTTAGACTGAAAAAAATAAAAAAACAAAAAATTTGTCGGATAAATTAACGAATGAACTTTATGTGTTAAGAGCTTAAGTAATGCACTCTTAGACATTATATTTGATGTATATAAGTTCTCGACTAAAGAAAAAATTTCTAAACGATTACTTAAACTCTCTGTAAAAGGTGTTCGTATTTTGAACTCTTTCTTTTTGTGTGTAGTGTTGTATAAATTCCTAAAATGACTAAAAATTAAAAAAAAAATTTTATGTTGATAAACTAACTACTTGCCCACAAATTTGTTTTCCTGCGAAATTTGCCTACGTTTATGTAGTGGTTTCGTAGCTCTATGTATAGGCCGTATTTATATGTACAGATTTGCTAAAAAAATTACGATTTTGTGCTTATTTCGTAATTAAACACCCGCGCTCTGTTGCTTACTTTGTACTCGAAATGTATCATTAGACAAATATTAGCGTTTTTTAAACAAGTTCGTAATCTTAGAAACAAAAAACGAAGTTTCGGCAGGCTTTACTAATGTTTTTCTTTTTTTTTGTGCTTTCACATGTATACACAGTGTTATCTCCAAGTTTTGAACACTATGTAAAAGAAAAAAGAAAACTTTCAGCACAAAATATATAGAAATACAGTGTTAGTCGCTGTAAAAGCAAAACTTTTAATTTTGTATGCCAATTTTTTGCATTTTAATAAAAAATGGGGTAAATTACAATAATCATGTAACAATAAAAAGTTTGTAAAATGAAAAAAAAAACAACCAAACGTACAATACTAAGAGTCTGTGTTGTGTATAATACAAATACAAAAAATGTAGTTTGGGGCATTTTTTTTGATTCTGTTAGCTTTTAAACTGTTTTTCATTGAATAACTGCAACGTGTACAGCTGAGATTTTTTATAAGTTAACAGAGGTTTTGTTTTTACCAAAGTATTGCGTCTGTTACGTTTAAATTAGCTGACGCGCGCCAAAACGGTTACCCGTGCCAAAACGGTTACCACACAGATATAACAGATTAATGCGAGTAAAAAAATGGATTACAAAGAATCATAAAACACTTATTAACAAAAGCAATAATAACAATTTTTATTGTGTGAAAAAATACACTACACTTGCATTTACGAAATTTTAAAAAAATTACTTTTTAAAAAATTTAGTTTGTGAATTTCATGTTTTTTACAATTTAACGCATCTGATTTAGTCGTTTTCCGATTCAATATGTGTTGTTCTTTTAAAATCTGAAAAAATCACGCGTCTGTAACCATTTTGGCACTGGTAACTGTTTTGGCGCAAGACAAATGCTTTTTGGACACAATGCGAACACCCTGTATATGACACTTTTGTTTTTAGGCAACAAATTTAAAAGTTTATGTTTGTTTGCTGTTGTCTTTATGATTTATTTAATTGTTTTAAAATATAAAAAACAGTTTATTACAGTACCTTTCCTAGTTTTTATTTGTTGATTTCTCCACTTTTTTATTTATTTAATTTTTTTCACTCTTTATATATAGATCTATATTCAGAAAAAAAAAAAAAAGGTTAAAAAAACCAGTTTAAATATTTCTTTTGTGTGCGACTTATCATATTGGGTGTTTTTTTTACAAAAAGGAAAAGAAAAATTTAAAACTGCCCAAAGAATTACAAAAGAGGTTAGAAAAGCATTTACCAGCTTAAATATACATTTAGATCGGCTTTTATTTTTTTTCTACAGCAAAGAACCCGCATATAAAAGAGGGTCTATCTTTTTACTATAAGAAGGGGCTCCGATTGAGAAAAGGCAAACAAATTCTTCCCATAATGATCATTATGGAAAAAAGGGCAATTTTTTGGTGTCTTCTTTGGTGTCTTTTTTTAGTGTTTTTTTCGGTGTTTTTTTCGGTGTTTTTTTCGGTGTTTTTTTTCGGTGTTTTTTTCGTTGTTTTTTTTTCGATGTTTTTTTTCTTTTTTTATGCGAATTTTTTCACGTGACTTATAATGAATCAAAATTGTAAAACACATTGATAGGTAATGATCGTGTTAGGTAGATTTCAATAAGTATTTGTCAATAACGGCGCAGATTGTATTTTTTACAGATTTTTGCGTACAAAGTGTAGAATATTAAGACATGTTACATTAAGATTTAAGATCAAATAATTTTTAATATTAGAAAAGTTTGCATATTATTGCCTACGTGAGCATTCATGTTTCATAAGAAAAGAAGAAAACTATACAACAACAATTTAAAACATAATTTATACTTAAAGCTGTTTTTTTCGTACACATAGCTAAATACTTTTCCGCAAATTACAATTCTTTTATTTTGTATATAACTTACCTCTTTTTTAAACTAGTTTTTATTATAACCTATAATATTTATTCTTAGTAATGCTACATTGACTGTGTTTCTTGTGTCAGTTACGTTTATTTTTTAATTTGTATATCTAAATTTAAAATGGATAAATTAGTGAAAAATTGATATAAAAATTGAAAAAAATATGCAAAAATATTATAAATTTACCCATAAAAGCCCCTAAAAAGAACATTTTTTTTTTGGCATTTTTTTTCGGAGCCGCTGACTATAGTAAATCTTATATTGTGAATTATATAACTTTCCAAAAGAAAAATATTTTTTTAGTGATTATTACTATAGGTATAATTTATACGTGTTACAATTTTTTATGAAAACTGTTTCACTATAGTATAATATAAATTAATAAACCACTATATTATTTTATTTTTTTTGGGGTATCTCTTTCTTATAGCAGGAATTTTTACTCGAAATTAGATTATATAGACAAAGTAAGTGTACATGATTTGAGACAACTATGTTTGAAAACTATACACTATTTTTTCCTTTGCTAGACAAATAAACACAACATGGGTCAAAAATGCCCTTGAGGGCTCCTCAGATTAGAATTGAGCTCAGGTAACAAAAAAACATCTACAGTGAAACCTCTATTATATGTTTATTTTTGACAAAAACACACAACTTATGTAAATCGTGTAAATAACTTTTTTTCATTTTCTATTTTTTGAAATAAAGCTCTAAAACTTGACCTCTTATATAAGCTAAAATTACATATAATTAGTATACAAGTTTTTTATACAAAGATGTTAGACAATACGTACTCCCGAAATTTTGTAAGCTTTTTTTATTATGCTGCATAAACGCTTTACGACATCCTTTAATGCAACATAAAAAATACAACAGATTCATAATATTTTTCAAGTTTCATATCATAAAACAAACTGATTTTTCTTCCGTGTTTTTAATTTCAAGAACACATATTATTTTGTATTCATTTTTACCAATTTTTTATGCAGCAAAAAAAGGTTAGACCCCTTCGATACAAGGCATATATGTTGCATTCAGATCTATCGCGAAAGTCGAAGATATTTAGAAATCCATATTTAACATATAAACTACAGTTGTACTTATATCAGAAATTACATATATCAGAGTTTCTACAGTTATTGGATTCCGAAAATTCTTGGGAAATAAAAATCCAAAAAAAAAAAAAAAGATTTTCGGATCGTGGCCATAGTAAAAATATACACTTCTTTTTTTGACTTTTTGACTATGTGGTGATTCCTATGTTTTTGTTTTTTTTATTTGTTAATGAAACGTGTATCGCAATTAAAAAAAAAATGTTGTTTCAGATTAAAAAAAAATTATATTTCTGAATAAAAACTTAAAAAAATTATGATATGCAGAAGAAGAATAGCTGAGAAAACTGAGTAACAAGTAGGCAAAAGTATGGGGCTAAAACCTATCTGATAGAAAATATAATACACTAGAGGAAGAAAAAAAGAAAAAGAAACCTGATGAAGGTATGGTACAGTAACAATAATGAAAACCTAAAAAAGACTATTAAACAGCAAAACTGACATTTAAAAATACAAAGATAAAACATATTTCGGTTTTTTGTGTTTTAAATAAATAAAATGCTATTGTTAATATATATATAAGTAATAGTTATATTAAAAATAAATATTAAAATTTTTATTAAATAAATATATGTATAACATTTACTGTTAGCGAGAGATTCGCTAAAAATAAAGTTATAAAAAAATATTTTCTTGATCAGCAGGCATATCTACTATTAGAACCCGGGTAAGTTTTTTATCACCTATATCTTGGAGCAAAAGTAAACAAGATTCTATTAAGTAAAAACTAGATCAAAATGCAAAAATATAAACTTTTCATAATGTCATTGCATTTTTTAGCAGTCGTGAGTTATTTCTAAATGGTCTGTTTTTTTCTAAGAGAAACTGGTATATTTAACTATTATAAAATGCGGGTATAAAAATCTAGAATTATTTTACAGGTATGTAATAAATTGCTGACTAACTTTGAATTTTTTTTATAAGACGGCTACTTTAGGCTTTTAAAATGTTTAACATTTTTTCAATTAGTTTTTTTTATAAAAGTTCTAAATTTGCATCATAGAATATATACTGGTACTAGAATAGTAATCTTGGTCTTAAGAAAAAAATTATTTTGTAACATTATAAGTTATTATTTTGATATAAATCTATTTTTATACGTTTTGTAAGCTTTAAACATTTTATACATGTTAAGACTATTTTTGAAACGATGATTTATATAAATATTTACGTTTTTTGTGAATTTTTTTCAGATATTTTTTTTTCCGTAGCCAGTGGGGTACCCACACCTTAAAATATTTCCCAAATGATAGAATATTTCAATTAAACCCAAGTGATTTTTACGGTAGTAATTCACTATAGTGATTTTCACTATTAAGTTTATAACTTAAGTGATTTTCTCTATTAGGTGTATATCTATAGTGATTTTCACTATTAAGTTTATAACTATAGTGATTTCTATAATAGGAAATATTTTAGAAAGTTTAGTCAAAAACTGATTCTGTCGTATATCGCTATAGAGAATATTTACTAAAGTGTGTAAAATGGAACCCACCTAAATGTTTTATATACTGAGCAGTCAGCTTACACGAAGATAACACGATGTTATGTCTAAAACGGGGTTGGACATGCCTTTTGTGTTATTTATCTAAAAGCTTGTCCTTTTATTGCTTTTTTAGAGTGATTTACACTTGGCATTTTTTACCAAAGTAAATTTGGTCTAGTCCAGGGGTCTTTATTTTCTTTCTTTTATTGGAGCTAGGGTTTTAAAAAATCGGGAATCTATTTTTTAAATGGAAAAATTACATATTATAAAGGGTTTATGGGTATTTTGGGAATTTAGAAAATAAATAAATGTACAGGGTATTTAAACATATTTTTAAGTTATAATTACGACATTAATACTTAAAACTGCCATTTTTTTGATTGAAGAGTACATGTTTTGGAACTAACGTATGAAACTATATTTACCATAACTTATATTTTTTAAAAAAAATTGAAGTAGCAGCTAGAAGTGGTTTTAATAGAATAAAGGTAAGCTTTACAGTTACCCAAAACAATTATTTTTACGATGTATGTTCGTTTGCAGATCATTTAATACCTTTAAAGTAAAATTTTTATTATTTGATGTACTACTATTTAACTATTGCTTTTCCTTGAACATAAAAAATAACTTTTTTTTTACGGAAACACGTTATAATTTAAAAATTATTATGTTTACCCCTTTATACATGATATTTGACGCCTTCTAATTTGTAGACCCAATGAAAATTTTTCTAATTAACTTTACAACCATGTTACAAACTCTTTTATTACGGTATAGCATTTACTTGTTTTGTCAATTAATAAAAAAAAGAATAAAGTTTTTTTGGTAAGAAAAACGCAAAGAAAAACCATGAAATAGCTAAAGGCGAAATTCCTAATTTTCCCGTGGTCCAATTTTCTTTTTCAATTTTCCCAGTCTAAATGATGGGAAAATTATGAAAGGTAATTTTGGTTTACAACCCTAGGTGGAGCCCTTCAAAATGATGAAAAATGGAGCATAAAAAAGAGATAGGTGTGTAATATTGTAAAAATTAAATTGAATTTCTGTATACACGGATTCTTATATACGAAAACCTATATTATTCAATAATATCCTTGCTTTGTCTCTTGTTTGTATTAAAATAATTTCGGCAAAAAGAAATGGTGCCTCCACTGATAAATCAACATAGATTACGTAGCATAAAGTATTATTTATCGCATATTGTAATAATTTGAATAAATAACATGCATTGACAAGGATTTGGTTTTTAAAACTGGACTTAATATAATTTAAATAAATATATATTTATAGAGTATTGTTACTGAAAGAAATTTATTGTGTTTAATAGATATTATTAAATATATTTATTTCTTCAAAAATTTCAAACATCTTGCCTGTTATGTCATTGATTTTGTACAATATTACTGTTACCGGGGTGGGGGCGATCCAAGATCCCGGATGGGAGGGTAGACAACGTAAGGGTTCGGGTTAAGAGCTCGTGTTTATTTAACTGCTCATCTCTGGTTCATGTCCAACCTCGGGGTAGGTATTTCATGGGGGTATAATATTAATGAAATTTATGCTAAATGAAAAGTGGTTTTAAAATACTGGGTCAAAGAGAAAAAGAGCTAACCCTTCCCCCACATTTGGTACATTTGTATCTCTTAATGCCCTGTTTCCTTACAATCTCCCCCGGTTTTTTGCATTCGACCTCCTGGTCGAAGTTATCCCTTTTACGTTTTGTTCTGTCCTCCGAATTTGTCTTAGGGTGTGTTGTTTTCTTCTTTTCTGATGTTTGTATTCCATACTGGGTTTCTCTTTCATCTTCTCGATGTTCCTTTTCCGTCGTTTTCTTGACCTCCGGGCTATCTTCTGTCAGTATCCGTTGTTCTTTCTCCTTGTTTTCTTGACCTCCGGACTCTTTCGTCTCCTTGATGGTGTCGTCATTGTTCTTCATTTCCTCTTCACATACTTTGATTTTTATTAAAAATGGGTTTGGCATTCGAATCTTGTTCCCTTTGCTTTTGCTCGTTTCGTTCTTCTCTTCTTCTGTTCTTACCTCGTGTGCAAATGTAAATTTTTTTAAGTTCGACCCCTTGAGGATCTTTTTTAGATCCTTCTCGTTTGCCACAATGGTTTTCGTGTTGTTTGCGTCGCTTACCATGTGGCTTCCGCCGTTCTGTGATGATTGAACTATGAATGGTCCGATATATTTCGGATTCATTTTGTCGCTTCTCCTTCTGTTTTTATATAGGACTAAATCTCCTATTGCTATTTTGTTCGTTTTCGGAGTCTCCCGTATGGTCTTCTTCTGCTTTGATCTTCTTTCCCACATCTTACTCTCCTGTTGAT
>JAQFYM010005181.1:0-13772 GCA_034694785.1 Agrenia bidenticulata
TAAAAATAAAATGTTTGAAAAAAACACTACGAATATTTTTCCGAAAATTCGAATATTCGAATACCCCAAAACAGTTCAAATAATTTGATTATTCAAATATTCGAAAAGTCGAATTCCGAACCCTAGTCTTAGCGTCTTTTTAGTACTCGATCTATACTACTTGCCAATTGTAATTTTTAAAAAAGCTTGGCTCTAATAAAAACACTTTTAAAGTACTTTTTGTTTACGTTGTTAGATTTTTTAAGATGGATGAAAAAATATGGATAACTTTTTTTAGTGTCAACTAGCTAAAAATGTTCCAGCTTTCTTTATTGCTTGCCCTTTGGGTAGAAAGATATACAAACAACGATTGCGTTGCCATAAATTAGTAAAAAGACGTTTGCTAGCAAACAAATACTAAACTTCGTAAAAGAAAAATGTGTGATAGTAATTGAATTTAAAGAAACACATAGAGATGGCCAAAAACAATACAAGATACCAATCTTTTTTCACGAAAATGTGCAAATATTGCGCAACTAGGTAAAACTGTGTTTTTTATTAATCTGTTTTGTTGTAAAGAACTGCAGTCTTTTCGTAGCCAACAGATTTCAAGATAAGTAACGTGACCCGTAGCTTTTATAATGTAAAATAAGACGACTATATGTTCAATAAAATAACGGCAGTAGCAGTTAACGCGTAGTAGTATGCATAAAAAGGGATATGAATAATAGAAGTTTATAACAGCAACATTTTTACATATAGACTATAATGACATACATGTTACAAATACACGACTATAGATGCCTTTGGTAAAAAAGCGATATACTTTAAATTATAAAAGAAAACTGCATTTCGTTTACAGAAAAACATTAATACTAGATCAAAAGGTCGCACGTAACGCAATCTTTATATATTAACGTAATTTATATTACATTTCCTTTCTTTTTTTTGCAATACAACATGCTTTCAGTATATGCTTTTTTTCTGTAACATAATAACTATAAATAACGATAAAAATATTTTATAGTCTGTAAAACTGTGTAAGACTTTATTTTTTTTATGATTAGAAATCTTGTTAAGTAAAGAAAAATTACAAACCTATTCACGGTAGATTTTTTTGCAAAAATATGGAAATGTTTTTTTTTATTTTCTAACGCGATTATGTAATGCTAAAAGTAATATAAAACATAATAAAGTACAAAAAACATACAGTACAATTTCCTTTATCCGAACACCGATTATCCAAACCTTTTTTTTAACCCTTAATAAGTAAATAAATAATAAATATATAAAAATTTGGACCTAATAGATGTAAAGCTAATGGATAATTGTAAAAAATTAAACTTTGGCGGTAAATATTTAGCAAACTTAAAATCGCCAAATCGACGTTATCATGATGACTAATAGATCAAGATAAAGGTACAAATTTTTAAAACAAACATTAATTCTTTGATTTATATTGCACAATGTCACAAAACAATACTAAGTAGTAATTTTACGGGAAACTCCGGATGCTTTTTACATGTGTTTTTGTCAGATGAGGGCAAAAAATGGCATACTTAAAAAATTAATATTAGCTGAAAAGGCTTTACAAAGTACCTAAAAAATACATAATAAAGAGATTTATGTAGCTAGTCAAAGATTTATTGAGAGATGCAAAAAGAAATATTCCATAAGAAAAATAGTAAAGAATGGACTGCGTTAGTCGGCGAGTTTACCGAATCCGTAAGATTTTTTTTTTTACATAATAAATATCATGGATGAAAGAAAAAATAACAGATGATCAAATATCAATAATGATACAACAAGGGTTCTATACATATCAGCTGAATGATACATTCTATTGTACACAGGAATCAAACTTATTACACATTAGGGCATGCAAGGAACAATAAACAGCACGCGTATGTGCAAATGCACTAGCAGTTTTTGACACAAATTTTCAATCAGAGGAAAACTAAAGAAACCAGGAGATTTGTACAAAGTAAACAAAACAAAACTATTGTGCATATATAAAAACCAAAAACGCGCCTGGATTCATTCACTTATTTTGACAGAATGGTTTTATACTAAGTTCGGGTTTAAAACAACAAATTATTTAATGCCAAAAATATACTTATCAGGCTATCAATATTCTTGCCTTTGTACCGATCACCCCGATGTTATTATAATAAGACATGGTGATATTTGTTTTTTATATTAACCGACAGATGTTACATCACTATTACACACCTAGGATCAATGTACTTTTAAGACACTAAAGAGGCTGTACATTAAGAAAATAGTAGTAATTTATTTTGTATTATTTAGAAAACGAGAAAACGGTTTCTGAGAGTGTGAAAGAAATTGACATATGAAAAAAATATTGGATAGCTGACGCATAGAATGAGATCATAAAAAAAGCAATAAAATCAGCAATGAACAAACTCTTGGCAAGAAATGCGGGAATACAATTTGCAGAAAGTGCAATACAACATGCTGTCAATTACGCGAAGACTACAAATATGTTATCAACAACAGTAATACATACGTTTTTAGATATTAATACTTGGTCTTTAAATAGAATGCATGCCGACAATTTTAGATAACGATATAATTATAGTTGTAAATTGTAGAAAAAAATAATGACGAAATTGATAAGAAATTAATAAAAGAAGTTCCTGTTACTAAAGATTAGTGCCGGGTGCCAAAGAAAAGGTTCGCAAATATTGTGACAAAAAGAAAAATACTAATATATAATTGACACTTCTATTTCCAATAATAGGCATGGTTACAGCTTGTATAATTGATAAACTAAACGCACAAAGGTATTTCTACACATAATAGTAATTGTACGCGTAGTTTCGTGTATATAAGTGCTTATTATATCATATATAGTAGATTACTATTTAGTTTTATGGTATATATATAGTATTATTTATGTTTAAATTGTATAGATCACGCGCTCGTTTTTTTAGCGAAAACTGTCGCAGTTTGTAAAACCTCATGTTAAAATTATACTAGATAAATTGTGCAATGTGTAATTTTGAATACTATTTTAGTTGCAAGTGGCTGATAATATGTTTTTGACAAATCTTTGGTGCATTTTATGGTTTTATGCAATTCTATTATTCGTACTTTGTTATTCGAAACTTTTGTATTTTTCGGCTTAGTTTTTCTCCCAAGGGGTTTGAATAAAAAAAAATATACTGTATATAACTTTAATTTGTAATGTTGTGAACAAAGTAAAAAAACTATAAAAAAAACGCAACTCAGCTATTTTTGAGTAAAAAGACCGTAGAAAATTACTAAATTAGTAACAAAAAGATGGTGCGAAACGCGCGGTCTTTTTCGCGACCACAACAAAGTTGACAAAAAAAATTGTATTTTAAAATATGACACGACAAAATTACAGAAAAAAAGGATATGAAAAATACAGCAAAGCAGTAATTGGTACAGTAAAATGAAATAGTGCCCTAAAATGGCTATAAACCCTGGTCTGTTATTGTATTACGAGCATAATTTATTTTTACTGTTAAATTTATATAAAAAACGATAAAAAGCAAATTAGTAAAGATTGAGGAAAAACTGAATGAAAAGGTAATTTATTTAAGTTAAATGACGTATTTAGCAAAAACCTCATATGGTAAGAGACACAAAAGAATTGCGTTTATAATCAAGAGTATATTAATTTGTCTAAGTTTTTTTTATAGTAATAAACAGTTGTACATAGAAATTATAGTGTGATTTCGTACTGACCTGTAGTCTCTTTATAAAGTTAAAAAACAGCAAATAACGAAATCGTATAGTTTAATGACCTTGTATTGCGTTTTAAAAGCAATTCAGTCATCATAATAAACATTGTGGAGAAAAAGTGCTTGATAGTATAAAACTAAGTAAAATCAAATTGTTGTAGCTTAATTGTCGTCTTTTTGCAGCATAAATTACGACATATTCAGGTAGTTCGTAAGTCTTACAAGTCATTTTGCAGATTAAAATTTTTTATAATGCCTTGTTCTACGTAACAAGTATAAAAACAATTCCTTCTGTTAAATCTTATACATGGATAAACAAAGATAGTAACTAATATATGCTATGATGGCCTCATAACGCCGTAGCTGCCATTTACAGGCTAGTAAATAACATAGTCTAGCATAAAAAACATGCGTCGTTTATATATTTAATTTTTTGTGTTGTGTCTTATAGTTTTGTAAATTACTGTGCTCTTTTGCTTATTTTGGTGTAGATGTGTATTATTAAACCGATTTGAATCGTGGCCAAGACTGGTATGTTTTTGTTTAAATCTATATTTTCGCAAAACTTGCTTAGTAACGTTTTATTTTTAAGTTTAAATAAAATCTTGACAATGGCGTACCCAGGAATTGTTTCAGCTTAGGGCTAGGTATGATTTTTACAAAAAAAAGGTTGAAAACAAAACTAAAAAGCAGAAAATCTTTTTTATATTATTTTTTGGTAATTTTGATATTTAGATTCTGCAATTTCACAATTTTAACAAAAAGCTTCTGCACAAAAAAAAAAAACACTCCTGTAACGTCGATAATGGGCTTTATCAAAAAGTGTGCGACCTTAAATATTTTAAGTCAAGTATTTTCCACCTTGTCGAATGGTGCCCTTATAAATATGCGGGTCGACCCTTATGTCATCGATATTTTTTTACAATGAGACAAAAAACAATCAGTTTGAATATTTGCGAGCAAAAATAAGTTTCATTTTGCACATTTTAAACCGAAACAATTAAATTTGATCTAAAAAACTACATCTTTCCAAAAAAAACGGAGAAATTGAGAAAATTAAAACTTAATAATAAATAAATAGTTTACTTAGTCTCAATGCACAAATAAACTAATTTTTGCAATTTCATGTACTTAGACTTGAATAAAAAAAACATGTTGTGGTAACACACAATCTGTCGTGCGAAATAACCCTTTTATTTTGAGCAACTATTTATACCTGTGGGCGTTACTGTAAAAGTGGCTAACATAGTATTTGCTAGAACTTTTGTATAACACAAGTTGAATTATTACCTTTCGTAAAGGGCAATTCCAAGCCCGGTACGTACAGAACCATTTGAAATAAATGAACTAAGCCACAATCCTTCCGAGACTTTTTGCAAAAATTTCGACAAATGGCAAAGGAAAGTGTGTGCACCACGCTGTTTTTATACATTCAATTAGAGCATTTTGTATAATTTTAATAAATCAAGACTTAAAACTTTCTCTAAATATTTATTTTTTTTGTAAGTTTGATCATTCTTATATAAAAAATTACATTATACAACGACTTTTGGGCTATAACTTGTTTCTTTATCTTATTATGTATTTTATTTCAATAATAAAATTAATATATGAATTTCTAACAGATATTTATGACTCTTTATTCTTATTAAAATAATAAAAATGTGAAAACTGTATTTTATTAGAAGATGCATTTGATTTTTATTTTAAGAGTTTAAGTACATGAAATATAATAAATTATGTATATTTTTGGATTGATAATTTAATACAGATTCGTTTTTTATTTATTTGTTGTTTTCACAATTTTTATATTTATTCTTTTTAAGATTAGTTTTTATAAATGCAAATTTAATTGTTTCATTTTAAAAGTAACAAATGAAACTCATTTGGTTTTTTCTAACATAATCAAACAGATTGTTATTTGTCTCGCTAACACAGTCACGAATACATTAGTGTCAAACCACAACATTTATATAGGAAACACTTTTTGACAGGATGACACTTTTTTACGTCCAAAGTGTCTGACCGAGCGGATTTTCGACAACCAGATTTGGTCAGGCCGTCACTTTAAAACGTCAATAATTGTCTGGCACGACACTTTCTGATTTTATAACTTTTTGATTTTACACCCCTCGTTAATCTAAGGACAAATTTTGTTTTTTTTTAAAATGGTTTTTCCCGTCGTCTTACTTCTATCCACCCCTTGTGGTACGCTTCTGAGACTTGACACTTAAAACCAACTTAGATATTCAATCAACATACATTTGGCATGAACACAGTCTATACTTGATTTAGTTCTACAAAGTAAGTGAAGTAAGGGCGATAAACTGTTTATTGGAGATGACTCAATAAAACATCTAAAAAATAAAATAGCGTTTTTTGTACCAAGGAGTATTTTTAAGATAAAGGATTTGTCAAAAAGACTAAAAAAAAAGTACGTCTAATGTATACATATATCAGCTAAAAATCTCAAGATTCAGAAGCCTTAATAATTAATTTAATAAGATCAAACAACAGCCTTTTTATGTTTCCTATGGCTTGGCCAGAAAAAAAGGTGACACCTTTAAGAAGTAACCAACATGACAGAAAGACCTGCTTAGATTACATGACAACTAACTAGAAACAAGCGGAGAATGCTGATGGTTGCGATAAGGAAGGAAAACGAAGAAGTAACAATAACAGGATTAAAAAGTAGAAGCGGTAAAAAAGCGGGGTTCACAGTGTAATTGCCGAAGTGGAGATATAGACGGATAAAGTTAGTCATGAGTACGAAAGAAAGAATGACAAAACTTTCCTGGGGACGTGCTAATAAAAATAGAGGAACAACAAAAAGGAAAAAAAGTGAGGAAGAAGAATAAAAATAAAGATTGCGAGAAAAAGTGACAAAGGACCAAGTATATATGTAACTTACACAGTATGCAGCACAAAAACAAAAGTAATTTCAGAGACCCCCAGGAGGAATAAATACGGTTTTGTAGATAAAAAAATAGAAATACGACATGACTGGCTTAGTCAATTACAAGGGCTATATAACGTACTACAAAGGTTTTGACGGTAACGATCTACATATTTTCGCAATGCAGTACCTGCAGGGAGCAATAATGTTTGTGCATGCAGCGCCGAAGCTGGTAAAAACCTTGGACGGAATTCAAGACGATGATGATCGCCAGGTATAAAAAATGAAAGCAGAACAAACGACAAAAATGATATTTTTTGCTGACAGCAGCAAAAACAGAAAAATAACATACACGGACTGTGCAAAAAAAGTTTTTACGTACGGTATAACAATCCCATTTACGCCAGGACAAAATAGTACAGACGATACTGTTTAAATACGCAAAAAGACGTAAATCGATATCATATATCATCTTAAAGAAATTTAGTTTTTGCAGAATTAGCGGGACTCTTTCGTCTAGAATGACAAAATAAAGATGACATACAAAAGTAGAAGTAAGCCGACACTAAGAAAAAACGACATCGGCAAGATATAAAAATTAGGAAACTGCACAGTTTAACTACAAATATTGGCACTGGTACAAAACAAAGCAGACCGCGCAAGACTACCGATTACATGCAGAGATTTAGATAGAAAGGGCATATAGGTTACGATTTTGTACACCAAAAGTAGAAGTACGTTGAAAGAAGGCAACAACACAAGAGTAGGTACATCTTTAAAACGATATGAAGACAAAACCGTATAAAAAGAAAAGAAATTCGAAAAAACTAAAATATATTGAGAAGCTGTTTAGAAAAAAATGTGATGGAAGATGTAAGTACGTAAGAAGTATATATGCTGAAGCAAACTCGGAAATTTCATTGATGGTAAGTATCGGTGGCGTAGCTAAGGAATTTTGCGAGGGAGGGGGGAAGGCTGCTATTTTTTTTATGCTAAAAAAATAATAGTATAATTTTTTGCAGAAAAAAAACGTATTTTTTTTTTTTGCATAAAATATACTTATTTGGATATTTTACTAAAAATACTTTGTAACACATTTTTTTAAGCAAAACTAATGTTGCATTCTGCAAAAAAAATAGTTTTTTTGACATTTTTTTGTGAGTTTTTGATTCATTCATATAAGCCCAAACTAAAATTTTTATATCCAAAAAAAAAATCTGCAAAAATTAATGTTTTTATGTCATTATGATCATATAATTAGAGCGATTCTATAAAAAAAAGGGATTTTAACTCTTTTTTGTACGCACAAACTACGATAAAAGAGTTTTTATGTTTGTAAGTATCGTGGCAGGCCAAAAAAAATTGGTTGGCTTTTTAAAAAGTTTTTTTATTTTTTTTCTGTTGAGAATTAGTCGCAAAAAGTGCGATTTAAACCAAAAGGCCGAACGTAGCGAGTTATTGTAGATCGAAAATATCCTAACGGTTTGAACATAGACCTTAAAGGGCAATATGTTATTTTATAGCAATATATTTAGACACAAATATATATTTTTTAGTAAAATGAATGCAAAATATATAAGCTTTAACAATTGTGCTGTTGTTGCTTGTAATTGTTAAAATCACACGTATGCAGATACCCATAGTGTATGCTTTTTTCATTTTCGGTAGTTTCCGTGTCGTTTCATAATAGTGATTGGTTGTGGATTGTCTCTGCCCGCGCTGCAATTACAGTACGTAAATTTACAAAAAAATTGTAAAAACAAGAAGAATGATTTTACAAAATGTATATAGAAAAGTGTTTTTTTTTGGTCACCATTTTCGTTTTTTAGATGTCTTTTCTACATACTGTAAATATTATCTTATACAAAAAAATTGTAAACGCTATAAATATAAACTTATAATGTGCATATTTTTGCGTTCTTGTAAATAAATAACATGGAATAGTGTATCCTTATTTATGACTGTATTAAATGCAAAATTTTGCATATTGTATAGATTGGTATTATTGACATGCAATGCTTGCTTTAAATTTGTACATCAAACACATTTTAAGAAAAATTTTGCTTATAAAAGAAAAACTACTTTTACGCATAAAAACAAGAATTTTAAAGCATGAATTTTAAAACAACTCATGATACTTTGCAATTTTATGTAAAAATGCACTTTTTTTTTGTTCTTTTTTTTGTATCGCTTGGTGTTTAATGACGTTTTTTTGTCTTTTGTAATCACCTGTTTTCTATAAATATAGTTTATTATAGATCAAAGTCATGCAACATTTATAAGTAGCACAAAAAAACAGCGAATTACTTTTAAGCAACAAAAAAACGACTTTTGTATCTAATTATTGTTTTTTTTTGCAGCATATTTTTGTTTAAAAAAATTTTTCCTTTCGGTTTTAACACAAAAAAACAGAAAAAATTACAAATAAAGTATAAAACGATATTGCTATCTATACTTGCTTTTTCTTACGTTTAAGTTATACGTGCGTTTTATGGTAGCTAGTATAATTCAATTTTTTTTATAAATAGTGCATTTTACATCTTCTATTTACCTATCTTAAAAAATAAAATGTATTTACAAATTATGTAAAATCAAAAGACAAATTGCGAGCAGAGTTTCTTTAAATAAACGATCTATATAAAAGCGCATTTATTTTAATAAATGGCTTGGATTTTTAATATATTTGTAAATATAAATATTATTTGAGGTGTTTATACTATTTTACAGCAAAAAAAAGATCCGTAAAACATATGTATATTCCTGACTGATAACGCTCAAATTAAAAACAGGTATTTGCCCTTTTCGTTAACTAAATACTTTTAAAGCATTTTTTGTTATTTTGAAAATTCATGCGTTTTACTCTTAACTTGTAATATAATCCTTCTGAGAAAATATTAGGTCGCGTCATACTTAATATGTGTTTTTTGGGATGTTTTTTATATTTCAGGCTTTATCGTAAGGGCACTTTTTTAGAAAGCATTAATAAGAAAAACATCAATTCGAACAGCATTTTTGTAGTAGCCGGTAATTTATCTACTGGTTTTCAATGATGTTTATTAACTAAAAAATCATCTTTTTTTCCTGTTTTTCATTTTTTTATCTATAGTGGATTTTTGAAATTAAAATTCATTCATTAAATACAAATTGTCTATGCTGTAAGCCTTTATGTATCGGTATGACTGTTTTGTATGTTGTTTAACCTTTTTAGAAAATATGTGCTAAAAAAGTAAAAGTGTAAGAAATCCAGAACTTTTTTTAATTGAACGTAAAACTTGTCATACATTGCGTTTATTACTTATAAATCGGATTTTTTACGTATGTTATATATCATAAACAAATACATAAAAAATGTTAATTTTTCTAAATCATTTTGAAGATTCATCATTTACATCCTGTTTATCAATGCATGAAATTTATAAACGCATTATTGTAATGATGTATTTTGAATAACTGATACGTTTTGCAAGGTTTAATCATTTTTTACCAAATGGTAATTTTTTGTGGATGGGGGCGCTGCAGCCCCCCAACCCTCCCCCCCCCCCTTCCCCCCTCTAAATACGCCACTGGTTAGTATATACCAAAGTACTAAGATATGAGAAAAACAAAAAAGCTGCACCTAGCGGAGATAAATGTAAAAGCAGTGATTTAGACAAGGGACGACCCTTACTGTACAAACGAAAAGTAAACAGAAAATAATAAATGAAATAGTAACAGCAAAAATAAAAACACCGATAAAAACAATAAGGGTACAAGCGTCGTATATCACATGAGTTTTTATTGGCGCAAATGTAAAATTTTTGCTCGACAATTGCATTTACCAATAAACAAAAAGCGGATAAAATACTAATACAATGCAAAAAATACAAATGAAGAACAAAGGTAGAAGAAAAGCCTACCTTCTATAAAAAGCAATTATATAGCCTGCAATGCACGTGTAAAAACACAGCGGTGAAATAACTGTTAAAAAAAAGAATATTCTTGACAAAAAAGTATACCATATCTCAATTGTGTCTAGATGAAATTTTCGTAGATGTTGGTATTTACATACGGGTAAAACTTAGCGGGCTACGAAAAAACATAACAAACTCAATTATAGCGTAAATAGACTGCAATACAAAAGGTAAGAATGCATAGGATAACCTTAAAATACAAACAACCCACTGGAAATATACGTGGAAGCAAAAACCAGGGTAAAATCTACGCAAACGACTAGGAAAGGATGTGCAGATAGTGACACGTCAATAGTAGCATAGAGACAACTAAATATCGCAAGGATGTTTTGATGCAAGTATCTGAGGAGAAAATATAAAAACCGCAAACACACGTTAAACAGTAGCAACAAGAACGACAAACGAGCGTATACATTTAATTTTAACTCGGGCTGGTATTACCCAGAAAAAAAGAATATTCAAATGGATTATAAGATAAGAAAGCGGATACGTAATAAGGGGACACGGAATAGTGAGAAAATAAAAGATTACGCAATAAACATGTTAAGATTAAGTACCAGCAAAACACAAATATAAGCCGCGCATGTATTACCACTGAAGACAGAGACCCAAGAGTAGCCTGGCATTCGCATAGAATGCCAACAACCGATAGATTTTAACCAACGAAAAATAAAAATAATGGTAACAAAAAAAACTTATTAATAAATAACATAGCACAGTAGCATCACCACTAAAAATTTTGCAAAAAAAGAGTAAAACAAAAAAATACGTGTGTAACTTATGGCAACCAATCTAGCTGTTACAAAAAGACATATATTTTTTGCCTCACATTAAAAATAAAAAAGATAGGATATGTTGTCAAAAAAATTACGGCAACTAGTTGGTAGCACGGATCCTAGTATACCAATAAACCCACTCGCTTTTTTGTAATCAACATTTTCACTAGTAAATGTTCTGTTATAATAGCATCCCCTTGGGTCAGGCCAAAGCCGAACGAGTTGCCAAAAAAGAAAAATACACTACTAAAAAACTATAACTGAAAATTTACACTGCGGGTGATATGAAGTTTTAGATATTTTAGCGAACAAGAGGAAAACCCCATTTAACATGTCAGTAAAGATTTGAAAGAGATCTAAGCAAGTGGATTGAATAAAGTACGACAAACACGACTATTACAAAAAGATAATAGAATATCTGGGATATATAATCGGGGACGGAAAAACAAGATTAAGTCTAAAAACAAAGGGAAAAACACAACCAAGACCAATAAAACGATACAAATCCGGCAATTACTACGACGAGCATATTACTTTACAAAATTCGTAAAAAATGATATAAGACGTGGCACAATCATTATGCCACTTTTACAAAAATATAAAAAACAAAAAGGTAAAAAGCTGGAACACGCATTGTATACAACTAATAATTAACTAAAATGATGACCGGTACTATTAATACTACAAGATAAATTTAAGTACAAAGTATTAAGAGACGCTAGTTTATTATGCGAAAAGCAGTGCTAACACATAATTTACACGCTTTGGTTACAGAGAGTTCCGGCTGTTCGAAAGTAGAAAAACTACGGACGAAATAAACAGAACTAACAAATTATGAACACCAGACAACAACATTACTGTTTGCTTATAAACAGGTTGTGCTTACTAGGAACTATATATGAACAGCATTTACAGACAATAGCGTAAGATCATATATCAGGTTATATACGATTAAAGTGAAAATATTCGAGATACACTGTAAAACTATAGACTTAAATTGCAGAGATTAAACATAGACTGAATAAAACCAACGTAGGAGCGAAGTCGCATAGCAGAAATAATTACGTAGACAAAAGATAGGTTTGATGTTATACAATTCGACCGATCGAAAAAAAAATATTAAACTTGGTATGCACGCACAAAAAGAACACCCGTCACTACAAAAAACTATTGCGTCATTACATTACAAATATTATATAGAGAATGAAAGGAAAAGTGACAGACAAAGTTATGTGCATGAGTAGAATTCCAAGTATCGTACACCGAAAATAAGATAAGCTTTTTCTAACAATTATTAAAAGGTATATTTCTCGGCATAATAAGAGTAGACATGGTAGAACCACGCCCGGAAACAACGAATGAAGCAAAGTATATAATGATAAACATGAACTATTTGACAAAAACAATACTATTTTTGCACAAAAAAAAACAAAGACAGCAGGAACAATAGCCAATTTGTTTTTGAACACATAATTTGTATACATTACTGCTTTTTAGTGATTTTTATCATAAATGGCAGGGAGTTTCGAAATGTGCTAGTCGAAGGACTTTGTGGAATATGTAAAAAACAAAAAGACCAGCACGCCGTTTCGGGCACAGACATACAAATTAATACCGAGAAACCTTATACTAGCTATGCCCGTCATACATGATTAGTGTACAACGATGTATAAATAATGACGAAACCGTGAAGACAGTTGCATAGTATTACGACATCGAGTAAATATATGCGGAGAATGAACGCCCTATCGCACTGTTATTTAGGCGCAAGGCAAACATACCACATATATTGCAATCAAGCGGAAGAAAAAAAACACTAAAGAAAAGACAGGATGGACTAGAAGGAATTTCAAGAAAGAGTGATATATATAAAAGGCGCCGAACAAAAAAAAGAAATCGAAACCTGTATAAACAAAAAAAAGTGTAGAACGAGAAGATATAGTTTTGAAATGAGACTTGCAAAAAGGAGTTCAATATCAGAACCATATACATGTCTATACAACATAAGGCACAATGCGACCGTCTTCATACATATCAAGTGGCATTTAGAAAAGGGACAAACGTCGTGGCATGCAGATGAAACCGCAAAAAAGATCTTATTAAAAAAAATCACGACAATATATGTGTGAGCACACAGAAGAAACAAGGTATGTATTTAATAAAAGGCATAGCAAATTTAATTCAAGCATATAAATTTTCGCAAGAAAAAAATAGCAGAACGAATGGAGGCGGAAGATAAAAACAAAAGCACCATAAAAAAAAGAAGTTACAACGACAAAAAATAACAAAGCCAACTACAAAATCAATAAGGAATTGTAAAACGACAACATAAAAAACCACAGACAAACTACAACACAACGTCATCTGCGAACTTAAAAGTCAGGCAGCTAATGTCGACAGCCAAGAAAAGCGTAAGTAGCGCAGGGCCGAGGGGATG
>JAQFYM010005182.1:0-13770 GCA_034694785.1 Agrenia bidenticulata
GTAGTTGTTGGAGTGCACGACCCCAACGGCGGAGATTCAATTCCAAGGGCCTTTGTAGTCCTTAAGAATGGAGTCCACGCGGATGCTGATGAGATCAGGAACTTTGTTGATTCGAGAGTAGCAGCTTATAAGAAGATCCGCGGAGGACTTTATATCGTCCGTTCCCTTCCTAAAAATAAAACCGGGAAGGTTTCAAGGGCTGAGGTCATCTCTTTAGCAGTGGCGGCACCTGCTTGCTAATTTAAGATCAAGGGATCAAGGGTTTGTAATGCTAGAGACCTGATCTACTTTAGATTAGTTTTTTATTTCAATCCAAATAATTAAATGTTAGATATGTGTAATTCAGAATATTTTTTTATACAGCATGTTAAGATGAGATCTTATAGTGAATATATTTTGTGAAGTAGAGTTCAGAAAGAATTACGAAGAATCAATAAAAACAAAGGTATCAATTTAATCAAGTTTACCAAATTTGGCCAGTTTGGAATTTTGCATGTCTTATTTAGGGTGGCGTTGTCAGATCAATCGTCTATGATCTTGATCATAATTGATCCTTCGACCGTTAGAGATAGGCTGGACGGCTACTGATGGTTATCAATCAATGACTATAAATTCCAAGCTAGTTTTAAACTGGCTTTCAAAATGGTTTTGCTGTTTAAATTTTTATTGGGGGACTTTTATTTTAAATCAGTTATTTAATATTACAGTTATGTTGATGAAAGAATATGTCTATCCCAGGCTTTGGCTGTCTCTAAACCAAACCGTGCTTATATATTAAGATTGAAAACATCTATTAGCTTACAAGTTGAGATAAATCGATACTGGTTACCAGTGCGGACAAATGCAATATATTTAAGTCATCCCTTAATTTTGGAACCAACCACTGCCATAGGTAGTTTTGCTTTGTACACTTATTTTTTGAGTTGCTCTAATTAGTTGTATTTTTTTAACCTTGGTGTGAAAAATCCATGCTAAACACCTCCTTACCCAATTACCAAAAAACCTCCATCCTCTGTTTGCCCAAAAAAGCTCAGCAGCCAAGACGCAGAGAGACGCCGCTTGTAAAATGCCGAACAGCGAAAACGTAATCCTTAAAGACGAATTCAAGTCTACAATTTTGGGCTTTTTAGAACTAATCAAAGAATCTCCTGACCCTCCTGAGCTGAAACCACCACCCCGGATATATTCCCATGATTGTATTTAACTGATAAAATATCTCCAGTGATTTTTTATCCCTGCTGCCTCTATGGCAGTAAGGTACCCCAATGCCCTCTCTGAGAAATGCAGTCTCAATGTCCAAAAGTACTCAACCCCCGCAACCCTTTGCGTTACCCAGGAACACGAGACATTTCCGAACCTCATAATATAAGCATTTTGAAAGAACGGGCGGAAGGTGCTCATAGACGTCGATGATTGAAAACCTGCCCCTTTTTGTTTTGCTAATGCAATCAAAATGCTAGCCGGATTTTGAATATGAAGTAGATCTGTCCTGGACATGACTTTAAAATTGTCCGGGCTAATTTTATTCCTAAGCTCTGGGAGATATCGTAGGATTTTATCCGTATGTACGGGAATCATCCGTTTGTCCGGTACCAAGAACTTGTAGCCCGCTCCGAAAATCACCTCTTCGACTAACTCCAACTGCTTTTCCAGTAAGGGTTTTGTAAGGTTCGTCGTTACTACGCTCAGGTAGCCGTTTGTAATAACGATCATAAGAATGAGACTTGCTGAAAAATATTTCTTCCACTTGTTCTGCAGTGGTTGATTCAAAAGGAACCAAATGACGTCCAAACTATTTCCAAGTTTCTTTTGGATCAAACCATACGCCAAACAAACCAGTCCGATACTGATCCATGCGTAGAGGTCAAACGGTGTTGTTAGCATTGACCACTTTGGAGGATCAATGTCCTGAGTGTAGTAGCAGAAATAGGTAGCATAGTCAACTGCATTCTCATAAAATATCTGGGGTCTGTGTCTAAGATACTCTTCAAAATCAGCCTGAGTCAAGTTGAACATTTGACATTCTAAACATACATGCAAACCTGGAGAATTGGGCAACTCGTCCATGGGGTAAACTGCTTTGGGATTATGGTGAGATTCAATTTTTGAGATAAGGCGATATTCAATCAAATTGATTGCTCCGTGCAGATTAGAGGCTTAGGTTTGTAGCTTTCTGAAACGCATGCTGGATTTACGAGATTCTCAGCTTCTTTCGGTTTAATGCTCATCATATTTGCTGCTGCCTTGTAGCCGTGAATCGTGTTTTTAGTGGACTTGACTTTAGTGGAAAGACTTGAGTGGGCCATGTTGCCAAAGAATCCGCTCCATGATTGGACAAAAGTAGCAGTAGACAGACCAGTTATGATTCCTCAGATTTCGAAACGGAATTTTAGAATGTATCAAAGGAAATTCTTCGGAGTCAATTCCGTTTTCAAACTTTTCCACAACGTCACGGTCCATTTCAAAGAAATCTACGATAAAGAATACCTTTTGCGAATATCCGTAGCCTGAGGTTTCAATTCCATTTATCAGCGTTGAGTAAGCTTCGTTTGAATTTGGACCAATTTTTACATGAAATATTAAACAATGTCTTCTAAATCGGGTCAACATCGTTCGTCTTGACAAATTTTCGAAATCGAGAGTGTAATTTCTTTGCTCTTGGATGACTCTAGCATGAAATGGAGTTCCGAACAATTGACTGTAGTCAATCTCACGATTCCATTCAGGATTCAGAATCAATTCCTTGATGACGCATTCTCGAGGGATTTCGAAACCTCTGACTCCTCCAATAAAAATTAATAATATGATCAACATGCTAAGCATATTTTAGAAAAGTTATTGAACGCTATAATACTGAGCAATGATTTAGAAAATTATACAACAATACAATTTTGATACGACGTGCTATAGAATTGTATTTGTATTTATTCAATCAAAACTTCCTTGCAGTTGCATGGTTGTTACTTGTTACGCTTTGACTATCCACAACTGAGGTACATTATTATTGTAAGAAAAGTAGTTTAAAGTGCATAAAAAATATTGGTACACATATGTATAGATTATAAATCAATAATCGGTCAATTATGATTAGAGTACTTCGCTTTCCTTCTTTTACAAATTCCAAATTACTAATAGTCATATAAAAATACAAGGAATGCTATTAAGTTAGTTCCATTATAGGGTTAGGATTTGTACATTAATCTTGTCCTTGGCGCAGGAGATATTTAGTTAGACCATCTTTAAATTTAACAATTGTTGTCACATCCCTCAAATTATCTGGTAATTGATTCCATGCTGTACATGCATTATACAATAAGCTTCGTCTTCCAAAGCTGTTTCTCTGAATGTTGGATACATACACCATATTTTTATTGTCATTAATCCTAGTATTGTGGGTATGCATATCTTGTGAATACTGGATTATACCTAGAAAATAGTTAGCACAGTTATTGCGTAGGATCTAGAATATAAAACAAAATACTTGGTAAATATACATATCTAGTGGTAGAAACCATTGTAGTTTTTCGTAGATTTCGAATTTTATTCTGTCGTATTTACTCTTCCCTAATAGAACCCTAGCCGTGGATCTGAGGTTTCTTTCAAACATTTTGAGAATTGCTTTAGAAGCTGTACCCCAGATACACGCCGTGTATCTTAATTTCGGAATTAGGCATGCATTTGTAATTTTTCTAAAACTTTCAGGGTACATTAGGCTTTTGAGGGGATATAAGGATCTTGCCATAAGTGGTAGCTTTTTGAAACTCTATTAACATGATCATTCCACGATAGTTTGGAATCAATAGTCAGTCCTAGGCTTTTAAGCGTTTCAGAGTTCTTTATACACGCATTGTTTACTGTTAATGTTATCTCCTCAATCTTTGCAATATTACGGGCACTACCCAAAATTACGAATTGTGTTTTGTCAACACAACATTGATCTTCATTCCGTTTCTGTCCATCCAGTCTAATATATTTTTTAAGTCATCGGTCAGTTTTTCAGTCATTTCGTTTAATGTATTAGGACTACCAGCAATGCATATTTGTGTGTCATCCGCGAAGATGATGCTAATACAATTCTTAACAACTAGTGGTAGGTCATTTATATAAATAGATGAAATAATCGGACCCATTACACTGCCTTGTGGACACCCTCTTATAGTGAATTTTATTTCCGATTTAAGTCCATTTTTTCCTTTAACATACTGGCATCTATACGCTAAGTAGGATTCGAACCAAGTGGGGTCAATGCCATACCATTTTAATTTTTGAATTAAAAACTTTCTAATAATGACATCAAATGCTTTAGACAAATCAAGGGACAAAAGTAAGCTAATATTACCATTGTTCAATTCTTTATATATAAATTCCATTGGTTTTCCATTCATAGATTCATAGCGGGACATGCCTGTAATGCCAATGGCGAGAATGTCCATGTAGTGTCCAATGACAAATAAGCCGTGTATGTTTTTAACACTTTGATTTAATTTATTTATATTCTATGCATCGTGAACCTCAAAACTTTTATGGAAAAGTTGGTATTGATTTTTCCTTTATGAGCCTCCTTAGACATATGTTTTGTGACTCGTTGATTTTTGAGACTTTTGTTACAAGGAGCTTTTATGCTCTCTTGTGTAAGTAGAATGTCTGAATGTCAACCAACAATCCATGTCATCAATTAAAGTGTGAGCGGAATTTTTTGGTATTAAATTTTTTAGTATATCAAAGTTTTTAAAGTACATTTCGTCACGACAGACAACTTGAGATGATATTTTCAGCTCTTCATTTGACCACTGAACAAACTACAAAGCTTTGAGACGATTTAAAAATAGAAGATCAACTAGAGGTCAATTATGAATGTGGTCTCCTCTTTTACTAAAGGATTGAAAAACGCTTGTTTAAATGTTTACAAGTGTTGAGTTGTTCAAATCTAGAATTACTTGACCATACAAGTTTTTATGCTTGCTCAACTCAGTCTAACAAAACAGTTAAAATAATTACCAATTATTTATAATTATTCCAAACGTCAATATTTACCAGTATCCATAAATTAAATGTCACTTATTCAAACCTAAACATTCATTTTAAAACATTGTAGCTAAAAAATAATACCAACCCATGTTTTTTTGTTGTCCATTCAAAGTTAAAATTATTAAAATTATTAACATAAACTCAGCCAACAAAGCCTGAAGTTGACATAAGAGTAACCCAATGACGTCCAAGTTTCATTTAAAAAAATAAAAACCACCTGCCACTCAAGGGAATCCAATACAGATCCAATCATTAGAGGTCAGACGGTCTTGTTAATATTGATCTATGACCTATGTAACAACAAAATGGATGCACAATAATTTATATTTTACTTGGCTTTTTTATTAACTTTTTTCAACAACTTCTGCAGAGAAACATTAAAAAATTTGGTGTTTCTTCAACTGTACCAGAGCCCCGGAAACTAAATCGGGTAGTAAGAAAAATGAATTTGACTAGTAAAATAATGAAGAGATATAAAAAATTAATTTTAAGTTAATCATTATGTACCTAATTTATAAGGCCATTAACTTTTAAATTATTATGAAGGTTGTGGAATGTCGGAATCAACTATTTCAGTAGCGTCTGTGCCAAATGATGAAGCCGTATTTGTCGGTATTTCTGTAGTCATAACCTCTGGGTCTTCCGAGGTAGTAATCGGTTCTGTTGTTGTAGTTGTAGTGGTACTTGGCTTCTTTGATGAGTTTTCAATATTTTCCGGTCCGCAGCCCGAACAATGGGAAGTATAAGTGTAAATCATTTTCGAGTTGGATTTCAAGTCTGGGAAGAAGGTTTTGAAAACTGCACGAGAAGCAGATGGGCCCTGATGGATATCATTTTTGTCGACGCCTTCCTCAACTTGACTCTCCTTATGGGCGAATTTGTAAGACTCTGGGGCTGGGGAATCTTCCAACTGATCTTGGAGTTGATCAATCTGAGCCACTTCCGAAGATTCTACCATTCTTCGAGCTCTTCTGTTTTCCATCTGAGAAGTTGAGGTGGACATCTGGTCATATTCATAATTGTTCATTCGACCGTTGCCCATAGGTCGGGTCATCCTTTGTGACCCAGGGGCAAAGAGGTCCCCAAATCTACTCCAGAAGAGATCTTGAGGGATCGAGAACTGCTGTCCTGTTGATGGGTCGGTGATAACTACAAATTTGCTGGCACTATTTGAATTCCCACCTTGATTTCCAAAATTTCCTCCAGGACTACCAAAGATTCCCCCATTTGAAGGACTAGAATTTGGTCTGGGTATAAGGGTCACTGCTGGAGGAGAAGGAGCCGTCGTTACGGGAACGTTGAACCCCGGGGACGTTGGAGGGACCTGAGTTGTGGTGTACCGACCCCATGGACCCCCGATGGCCGGGTAATACCCCGAGCCGAATGAGGCTGATACGAGCCCAGATATAAGTATTGAAATTAGAGATAAGTTCCCCATGGTTGGGATTTTAGATTGAACCTAGTTAAATAGCTATAGTAATATATAAGTTGAGACAGTGAAGTCGAGCTTCTTGGACAAAGGGTTTGACACAAGTGAATAATTTATTCCAGGCTCACCCAGAATAAATAGAGATGAGACATCCAAGTTATCTAACCTAACTGAAGAAGTACGTCAAGACACGCGGTCATAAATCTGTTTTTTTGGCCTTTATAAAAAGATTAGCCCACGACTTACAGAGAATATGAAGAAATTATGGGTAGATGATTTGATTTTGGCTTGTCGTTCATACTAGGAAGGCCTGTGGCCAACCCATTTTCAACGAAACCTCAAACAGGACAGCCTTGAGGTTATAGGTTTCAACTTGCAATTATGAGTGGCCAAATTCATAAGAAACTTACAGACGGTATTCACTGTTTTATTATAAGGCTGAAGAATGTAGAATTCTGGATATTAGAGATGATGCATGTAAATATGTCAGAAGCATTATAAATTCTGGAGATTCTCACATAAAATAGAGTTTCTAACAATTGAGACTTACAAAATTCAAGACTCTAGAATCAACTGCTTGATAATGCATTGTTGAGGTATTTCAAATCTATCACCCTCGGGCGGCCCGAGGATTTGGCCCTCCCATAAAAATCATTAATAATATGAAAAACATAATTCAGAAACGATTTTTTCTACTTTTGTGGTAAAGCTTTTTATGCATGAATTTGATCTCTCAACTAAAGATAGATTCATACCTTGGCTCATACGAAATACGACGAGGATGTGGTGCTGGTGCCGGCTTACCAAAAGTACGCATATCGATGTTGCATGTTTTGAACACTTATTGATTTCCCGAGTATAGCTCAAAAGTATATTGAGAAAATATCATTGGTTTAGCATAGGATCAGCATGAATTTATTTCATGCCACAAGCTTTTAGAAATCATGCTACCCATGCATAATTTAGGCCTGTACTGATCTACGTGTATCGATACCAGTTTTTATTTCTCTCCATGTGAATATCTACCATCGAGCTATTTCATCTATTCGAATACGAGCAGAATTGTAACTTTAAATATTTAAATATGTAAGGCTTTTAAAGTGAATTTTGTGAGAATATATTGATTTCAGGTGGCCGTTGTGTCAGCATTATATTCCACAAGTTCTTTTAAATCGTTGTTGCGACTCGATATTCTTAAGTTTACTATATAGGCCATCGATGCCCGCTGTGCCGGGCATGGCTTAGAATAAATAATGATCCCATCGAGCTCGCCATTATGGGTGTCGCTGAGATGTCAGAAATAGTGTGGTTACTTTGGGGCTATCTGCAACTTTATCATTGAGTGGTGGCACAATGTTCAACGTGTGACACCACAAACAAAGATTTCTAGCCATTTTTTGATTAGGATGATATTTGTCAGCAATGCTAAGGGGGAAAATTCATTGAACATTTATTTGTTTATTGTAGGGTTTTAGTTTTCATATTGTTTTTTGGGTTATTCCAAAACTAAATTAAATCTATGCAACTATAAATATATATATTAATTACTCTAACGAGTTGAATAAAGTTTAACAATACAAATTCACTAACAAGTACATTAATAAGTAAAATAATTAAGCTGATTTGTACATGCTTGAGATTTAAATAATAAATAACCTACATTGCAGAGCTTGTATAGCCCGAGCCAGGTGTGACCATTTTTAACAAAGGCGGTTGGGTTGGCCCCATAGGGTCACACAAGAAAATATTTTTGCCAATCTTTTTTTGTATTGGGATTTAAGGCCCACAATCTAGGTTTCTATAACAAATAACGATTATGCTTCTAACAGTGCATTTTCATGTGTACCACACAGGGGTAGCCCCCATGGGTCAACCGTTCATCGAATCAGGCCCGGAGTTAGTTAGTTAGTGAGTTATCGTGTACCGGACAGACGGACAGACCGGTTACATAAGCCCTGGCTCGGGCTAAAAATCAATGTATCCAGTTCTACTTTAAAGTATTTAGTTGCTTAAAACTTTGAAAGCAATTTTGTCCCGACACATTGACTTGAAACTGTGCGTCAAGTTTCACCAACAAAAGTATTAAAAAACATTTGCAACACATCTGATCTGCTTTCATACTTAATTACAATTGCTCTTAACTATCTGTACTTTAGTACGGCGTTGACAAATCCATTCTAAGCTTTTCCTCACCCAATTAAAAAAAACCACCCATGCTTTTTTATCCCAAAAAATCTCAGCAGCCAAGACACAGATAGACACCGCTTTCAAAAGGCCGTACAACGAAAACGTAATCAATACAGACGAATTCAACCCTAAAGCTATGGGCTTTGTAGAACTATATGATTCCGCCCTTGAATTGTTTGAGCCACCACGATTGATGTACGCCAGTGAAGCTACGTGACTTTGAAATGATCTCCAGTGATTTTGTATCCCTGCGGCCTGTATCGTATTAAGGTACCCCAATGCCCTCTCTGAGAAATGTAACTTCAATATCCAAAAGTAATCAACGCCTGGAATCTTTTGCTTTACCCAGGAACATGAGACATTTCCGAGTCTCATAATGTAACCATTTTGAAAGAACTGCCGGTATTTTGTCCTGTAGAATGATGGTTGGAAACTTGCCCCTTTAAGTTTAGCTATTGTAAAGGCTAATTTAGTTTGATCAGTAGCAGTAACATCAAGTATCTCTTCAGCAGTCAAGACCTTAAAATCGTCCCGACTTATTTTATTCCTAAGCTCTGGGAGACCACGAGTGAGTCTGTCCATATAGATAGGAATTAATCGTTCGTCAGTGACCAAGAACTTGTGACCTGCTATATAAAAAACGTCTTCCATACGCTCTAGTTGTTTTTCTTGCAAGGGTTTTGTTAGGTTCGTGGTTACTACAACTAGGTAGCCGTTTGTAATAACAATCAGAAGAATGAGACTTGCGGACAAATATTTGTTCCACTTGTTCTGCAGCGGTTGATTCATGAGTATCCAAAGGACGTCAAAACTCTTTCTGAGTTGTTTTTGTGCCAAACCATAGGCCAAACTAACGAGTCCAATACTGATCCATACGTAGAGATCAAACGGTCTTGCTAGCATTGACCACTTTGGAGGATCAATATCCTGAATGAAGGAGCAGAAAAACCCATAATAATCAATTCTATTCTCATAAAATATCTGGGGATTGTGTCTCGCATACTCTTTAAAGTCAGCTTGGCTCAAGTCAGACATTTGACATGATAAACATAAATGTAAACCTGGAGATTGGGGCAAATCGTCAGCTATTGGGGCGATGGTGAGATTTAATTTCTGAGATAAGGCGATATGTGATAGCATGGCTACCTCGTTGCACGTTGCAGGTTTAGGCTTGAAGTTTTCTGAAATGCAGGCAGGATCCACAGCGCTCTCAGCTTCTAAGGGGGTGGAGCTCATTAGGTTTGCTGCAGCACTGTACCCTTGAATTGTGTTTTTAGCATTTAGATTTTCCAACATGTCCAAGGACTTGAGTGGGCCATCTTGCCAAAGAATCCGGTCCATGATTGGACACAAGTAGCAGTAGACGGACCACTTATGATTTCGTAGATTCCGAAACGTGATTTTAGAATGGATTAAAGAAAACTCGTCCGAATCAATTCCTTGTTGAAATCTATCGACAACGTCCTGGTCACTCCTTTCCATTTCAGAGAAATCCACAACGAACATTGCCTTTTGAGAATATCCGTAGCCCGAAGTTTCAATTCCGTTGATCAGCATTGAGTAGGTTTCATTCGACTTTAGACCAATTCTAATATGAACTACTAAACAATGCCTTCTAAAACGGGTCAACATGGTTTGCCTTGAGAAAGTTTCAAAATCCAGAGAGACATATTGGGTCTCTTGGATGACTCTGGCATGAAATAGAGTTCCTAACAATTCAGTGTAGTCAAGCTCATGATTCCATTCAGGATTGAGAATGAATTCTTTTATAATGCATTCTGGAGGGATATCAAGCCCTATCCCTCCTCCAAGTCCTCCAACAAAAATTAATACTAACACTAACATCGTAAACAGATTTTAGAAAACAACTCTATTTGTAGGGAAGGGGCTAGAAATTTTGAAAACAGTTCAATTTGAATCTGCTATGCTAACAACCTTTGATAAAAAAATATCTTTATTCTAGTCCGGCTCTTTTAAAATCGAATATGCAATTAGAATTTAAGAACAATTATATTTTCTTGTACCAGTTCTACTGATGTCTTTGCTTATGGTCCATAACAGAACCAACTTGTTACAAGTTACAAAACAAACAACCAAGTTGTTGTGTGACAACGTAACCACAGTATGTCATGTCCATCTTGCATGTTTCGAACACTTTAAGTAATGAAATATGCCCTTGTATAGCTCCAAGCTATGGTGGAAAAATAGTGATTTATTTATTACATTTGAGTTGAGTTGCATGTGCTTGGAATTTAAAATACAGTTGTACTTTAAAATGTTCAGTTGCTAATAGTTTTTTAAGTCACGATCAAGACGAGTTTAGTCACGACATATTGATTTCACACTGTGCATTATTTATCACAAATAAAGAAGATGACTAAAAAGATTTGTGGTCTCTTTTGCGTCACATCTGCTTTCCAGACTAATTCAATTTGAAGTGCTCTTAACTATCTATACTTTTAAATGGCGGTGACAAATCAACATCCTCGTTACTCATCCGAAATTTGATGAGTGTATTTAGATTTATTTTATTTTATTTTACTTTATTTTAAATACATTTCAAACTAATGATAAATGTTTTTGTACTCTTCGTATCTTCTAGGTATTTTCTTATGTTTTATTTTATTTCAGCATCATATATAATTCTTATCATTTCTTATGTTTTATATTTAGATTTATAAGTAGTGTAACGAGTGAGTGCGTCAACTTTGAAAATCAAATATGCTTTATCCCATCATCTCAGACAGCATTTGAATTTACATCTCCCCAACTCTAAGACATTCCGGCGAAGACTAATCCATATAATGACTGCTAAATAAACAAATACCTCCATCACCGAACTCTTTCCAATCCAAAACATCTCCGCAACCAATAAAATAAGAGACATGCCACTTAAAGTCCCAAACAATGAAAATGTATTCCTTAGAGACGAGTGGAGCCCCAATACTTTGGGCTGGTTAGAAGCCAATAGCTCAGTCCTCGAAGAATTCAAACTACCTTGATAAATTATAGACCATATTCGAGTCATAAATTCACTCTTCCTCCATCGATCCCCAAACCCTGCTGATTCTAAGTAATTCAAATAACTAAGAGCTCTCTCAGAAAAATGCAATCGCATCATCCAACTCCACTGAACCCCTGGTAGAGTTTCCTTTAAATAGGAACAGGACACATTCCTCATCCTAAGAATATACCCGCCATGAAGCATAGGCTTGACTACCTCGACCGGAGGGGCCATCATGGCCCCCCTGTCTTTGGCTAAAATATTCGACCTGCTCACGGGATCTAACAGGCTATACAATTTAAAGCCAGGAACCACTTTGAAGTAGTCTCTTGTTACTTTACCCTTATACTTTGGTAAACCTTGGATGAGTTTCTCGGTTAATAAAGGAATGGTAAATTCGTCTTCTACTAAAAATTTGTGTTTTCCGACTATAACTGCTTCTTCAATAGTTTCAAGCTGCCTTTCCAGCAACGGTTTAGTAAGATCAGTGGTAACTACTCCTAGGTATCCATTTGTAATAACGATTAGGAGAATGAGACTTGCTGAAAAAAACTTGTTCCACTTGACCTGCAGCGGTTGACTCAAAAGAATCCAAATGACATCGAATCCGTTCCACATATTTCTTTGGAGAATCGCATACGCGATGCAAGTACCCCCAATGCATATCCAAACATACATGTCAAACGGGCTGACCAGGATGGACCACTTTGGAGGGTCGATGTCCTTATTGTAATAACAGACGGCTAATGTGACTGCGAAATGATTTTCAATGTAAATCTTTGGATTCAATCTGACAAGTTGTGTATTGGTCTCACACCCCAAACAAAAATTCAATCCAGGGGACGGAGGTAACTCGTCGATATCAGTATCTACAGCTGTCATTGTAAGGTTCAGCTTTTGGGTTACAACGATATTGAGCATGATGTGAGGTATGAAGCACTTTATTCGTTTCAGTTTTGGATTCTCAATGTAACAGGAAGAGTTCATAGAGTTCACACCTTCTTCATTAATTGTATTAAATATATTTGCAGGGGCTCCATTACCTTGGATTGTGTTGATCTTGTGAATATTTTCCAAAGTGGCCAATGATGTGACCGCCCCTTGTTGCCAATGAATGCGGTCCTTGAAAGGACAAAAGTAGCAGTAGACGGACCACTTCAGAGTTTGGACATCTCGAAATGCGATTTTAGGATGAATCAACGGGAAATCCTCGGAATCTACTCCAGTTTCAAACTTTTCCAGAAATAGTACTTCTGGAGACTCCAGATCATGGAAATCGACTAAAAAGAATGCTTTTTCAGAATATCCGTAGCCTGAGTTTTCAATTGTGTTGATCAGCAATGGGAACGTTTCATTTGACCTGGGGTCAACTGTAATGTGAAATACTAGGCAGTTCCTTCTTAAGCGGCTCAAGCTGGTAATACTGGATAGAGTTTTATTACTTCCATCCTGTATTACTTTGATATGACATGGAGTGGCTATTATCGATCTGTTACTGTAATCAAATTGATGATTAAAGTCGGGGTCAAGATCTAATTCGTGGATTACGCATTCTTTAGGGATTTCGAACCCTACCACTTTTCCAATCAAAACGAATGCTACAAATAACTTGCTAAACATTGCGAACCACATTCAGTTTTAGATGTTCAGATATATATTCTCTGAAAACGTGAGGGAATTTTGTAAAGGTATTGTAGTTGTTGAATTTAAATATATAATGCAATAGCCCTATGAAGCTCCACATTCAATTTGAACTTTGGACGGCGGTTGGTTTCCTTATATATTCGATGTAGGTCCCTATATTCTGCGTCATAAGACCAAGTGTCGTGTCTTGCTCTTGCATAAGGAATAAGCTACTCAATGTCACATTTTATTTTTATTTGGAACTGACATGACGCTAAAGATAAGGCTTTATTGATTTCTTTTTGTTGAACAATAGATAAAAGGGTTCAAATTTTATTATGAAACTTCGTGTGGATTTCAACACCTCTAGCAAGTAAGTCATGTTATGCCACGTTGACCGTGGATGCCAGATTCTATTATTTTTAAGGTTCTATTGTATCAAGACATTCCATACACCCCATAACTGGAAGTGGACTCTCAATCCCCATATACAGCCTAA
>JAQFYM010005183.1:0-13768 GCA_034694785.1 Agrenia bidenticulata
AGGTATAAGTATTTAACAGTAATATTCATTTATGTTTTTACATTCTCGTAAAAAGCCGCAGCCCTTAAGAGGGTTACTAAATCCAACCTTAAATATAGAATGGTATATATTTGAATTAATTTAAAAAAAACATACGTAGTACTTTTTAAAAAGGGAATGTCATTTTGATTTCCAAGATGCAACTTGTCATCCGCAGATATTTTTTAAAATGCCTAATTTATTTGTAAGACGTAACCAAATGATGATATTTATCACATATTTTATTACAGTCTATAAATCTGTTTTAGCACTTCTTTGCGATCTGTAAATATTTTTTCTTCTCTAGGGGCACGCTGTAAAAAACATATATTAAAAAATTATGTGCTTGATATGCCTTTTTTGATTTTTGTTAGTTGTAACACTTATCATTGTTTTTGAATTCTTGCCATGGTGGCAATATTCTGCTCAGATTGGAAAAAAAAAACAAAAATTCTACCTAATTGTTATATACACAAATATATTATGATTATTCGATTTTCTTTTTACTTACCTATGCAATTAAAGTTACTTGTTAATTTTAAATAACTAAATAGCTTAACGGCGAGGGTTTGTACCGCCCCCAAAGAGTGTACAGATATATTTTAAAAGAACAATTCGACATTTTTTTCAAATATAAACCTGACCTTTGACAAAAAATCCTATTGGTTCTTCTGCATGTTTAAATATGGCACGTTTCGAGTCTGACCGAGGCATAATAAAAACATCTTTTATTATATATAAACTATAAATTTTTCTTGAAGTAAGAATTTATGCTCATTTTTTATCGACTATCACTTTATTACATAAAAAAGCCTGGTTGTTATAAATTACCTAAAAAGCACACCAATAAAACATCTACGTGTTTAAGTCTAAAAGAGATATACAATTCAAATTTATGAATACTATATTGTAAGGTTTGCTTAAGAAACTTGCGTTGAATAAATAATCATTTTATAATTTATTGTAGCGTTTTCTAAAAAATAAGAATTTTTTCATTAATGAATTCTTGACCAGCATGTACCGTTTATGTAAACGTATTAATCTAAAAGAAGTCAAAAATGTTTCATTACCTCGTTTTACCTTAATTGTCTTTATAGCACATGTTTCTGTAAAACACAAATTATAAGGGTGTAAGAATTCGGCCTAGTCTAAAATTGTTTTTTTTTTTTTTAAATTAAAAATCTTGCTTAGAATGCCGTTCATGTATTACTAAATTACGTTTTTAACCAATGATACAAAATTGATCTAAATAAAATTATCTAGCAAAATTCATATAAACATAAAATTATTTTATAAACTAAACAAAATTTTACCATACTTTAAAACAGTTATCGTGCCCATTTTTTTTAAAAATATAAACTATTACGTTAAGTTTTCTATTATATCTGATTATAAGATGTTAAATTAATAAATAATAATTTACAACAATCCTTTAAAACTTTATTATCATCAAAAATAATAATTTTCTATTTATATTTCATTGCACCTAATTATTGTGCTGTTTATGCAAAATTTTTAAATTCTATTTTTATTTTTTTTTCTGTAAAACTTGTTTGTGCGTATGTCAACTTTTTTAATCTAAAGTACAAGAGAAAAATTTAAAACTGGCTTGTATCTTTACAAAGCCAATATTTTCTTTTTTTTCTGTAAATAGAAAGAACTCAAAAAGTTTTATTACTTATAAAGAAAATTGAAGGGATTTAAATTATTAAATTTTAATAAAAGTCACTTTTGTAAAGAAAGACATAATCTTAACATGACTTTTTATCTACAATAAAGCTATCAAACAACCATGCTACATTTTCATAATTTTCATAATTTTCATTTAGTCTAAAATATTAAATATTAAATAGTAATTTTTTATTTGTTTAGTTACTAGTATGAATTATTGTATTTCCTGTAATTCCTGTTATTTTAATATATATACACCCATTATAATTTTTTTTGTACGTAGGTTGATAAATAAAAAAGCTCATAAACATTGTGTTGATATTATTTTTTGAATCTTAAGATGTATATCAGTTAATTTTTACCCCCGAATAATTTAAAAGAGGTTAGTATACAAAGTTTATTTTTTAAGGCTCAATATCACTAAGTTAGTTTTTTATAATAGCACTTAAGTCATTAAATTACAACTAATAAATACATAGTAAACATATCACTAATTATATACATTTTACGTAATTAAAGATCATCTAGAAGTAGGTACATATATTGGCAAATAAACACTGTGTGAGTTCGTTTTTATAAGAACGATACATAAGACAAAGTTTATAATGGTACATTTTTTATAATACTGCAATAGTTTTTATGTTCTATACTATGCAATATTTGCTTAAAAGACTATACGACACTAAACTAAATTTAATTTGTTACATTTATCTTTGTCAATTGTATTCAGTGATATTCAATTTGAAATGCATCTACGCTTGTTAAACAAAAAGAATGTGGCAAAACCGCTTTATTAAATAGTACCGCGACAATTTTGCATGACTTTTGTCAATTTTATACATATGTGTTTTTTTTGCATATTAAACATAACATTCTGCTGATTCTGTAAAACTATTTGTGTGGCATGTCCTTATATGTTAAACCCGACGCAGGGGCTTTTTTTTCTCATGTATTTATATTATTTGGTCTTTTAACTTAAATTGAGGCTAAATTGTCATGTATTTTTTTTATTACTATTAATTGATATTAAAACACCATGTTATAGTTAATCGCTACGGCCTTCAAATACTCAATGTTCTTCAGTTTCACAAATTCATTTAAAACTAAAAGCAAATGATCGTCTTCATTTTTGCCACCAGCTTTATTAAAGTATAGACAGTTCATAAAATGGATGTCGTTTATATGCTGTTCATTAACTAATTCTGCACCGATTTTTTTTATATATTATGTTGTTTGATGCTTATAAAGCTATTAAGATGACGATGATATCCTTCTAAACTATTTGTTGTGCTAGGTATCTAGTTTTTAACCTTATTATATGCTTTCCAAAATGCAATATTCGTGTTTCCTTTAGCCTTAGCTTGTAGATATTGTTTTTCAACCCATTCAAAAAATACTTTTTCAATTTTTAGATTTTTAAAATGAAAATATCTTAGTAATTCTTTACTAACATCAATAACTTTTTCAGGTGGTATATATGATTAGCTCATTATCATTTTAATATGTAACCTAAAATTAAAATTTTCGGGTCATTAAATTTTACTGAAAATCCTAAATGTTGTATTCTCCTGTATTCTAACAGCCCTAAGTATAAAAAACATCCATATAATGTTACATTCTGAAAAGAATCTTTTAATGCTGCATATGATGCACTTTCGAAATCCAGAATAACATTTTTTGGTGCCTTGATCTTCTTTTCGTCTTTAAGGAAAGGAAAATTTTTGCATTTATGACGCTATATCCTTAAGCTTCATAAAACAAAATGTAAGCGGAATAAATTTGTGTTGCAGTCTACACTGTATCGTAAATAATTGTGAATAATTAGTTGGTGCAGTTTTAAAGGTTCCATCACATTTGAAAGTTTTGGCTGCGTCTAGTTTAGACTTGTTGAAATCTGTAGTAAAAATTAGTATTCTGTCTTCCTTATTTATTCCAGTATTCTTTTGTAGAAATTTTTCTTTGTTTTTTGTATTTATAATCTCCTGTGGTATATCATATTCGTCTTGATATGTTAAATTTCTCTTTACTACGGATATTGCTTACAGTCCGCATACAATCATCATAGTCGAATGGAATATCAGGCAGACAATTGGCAGAAGTATCAATTACAACTTTTATTGGCCTTGAATGTAGTCTTGAGTGCTTCTTCTTTTAGTTTAGCTTTGAAAATCACATCAAAAAATTTCCTTTCATTTATTTCATGATTATGACAGCCCACTGACTGAAATATGTACCCTTTATCCGTGTACAAATATGCGCTGCAGCCATACCTATTACATCTCCATGTTATTTGATTTTCATAAATTTTATATTTGTTATAAAAAGCATTATTAAATGAAATTTTTTCATTTTTTTCATTTGTAATTTTTATTATGGTGTCTTTTAAATTCATATAAAAGCGTAAGATAAAATATATTATAAGTCTAATTTTGATCATTTTTGATTTTTCTTGTAATCAAGTTAATTTAATTTTTTAAATTTTTAATCATTTTGGTAATTGATTTAAAGTGTAAATTTTTTAAATTTTTTGATAAAGCTTATCATTAATGCACAATTTTTATTTAGTGAAAAATGTACATTTTTCCAAATTAGTAAAAAATGTAATTAGCGATATAGTGAAAAAACTCGGACAGGCCTTATTTCTAAAAATACGCCCAGACACAAGTGTTAGTATAAGAGAATTGTCGTCAAGATTCATGGCACGATTTTATAACATTTTTGCATAAAAAGTCATTGTGTTAGTGTTCTAACCAAAAGCCAATTTTTATTTGTACAAAAGTTACCAAATACCACAATAAAACTGCTTTTTAAACCAATAAAACTTTTTTTTAATTTAAAAAACTGTCAGTATGAAATCTTTCGAATTCCGACGTCTAAAGAGAACCTTTTTTTGGATGAGCCAGCGAGAGCTTTTAACCTTTTACCAATTCCCATTTTTAAAACCTACTAGTTATTTAAAACTTTTTTCTTTATAGAACTTTGTTATCATAGAACAAAGTTCTATTGACTTCATATCTTTTAATTCCATATCTTATCTACTGCACAGATTTTGCCTCAATCACGCTTCTAATCGCGTACAAACGCATCATAACGCGGAATTTATAAGGCAAAAGATACAGGATCCACATATGTATTGTTTGCACCATCCGGCTGCAATGAAGATGCTTATTTGAATACTTTTTTGTTTATCTAGCTAGAGGAGAAATTTGTTTATTTCGCTACCAACAACTATAATCAATTGTATTGTATATCTTAACCTAAAAAAGTTTATAACACTTTTCGTTTATACCCTTATTAAATTATTTCGGCGTAAATACTTATATATTACTCAAAAAAAAATATAAAATATTAGAAAAAGGTTAGTAAAATAAAAAAAATTTAATGTGATATGGTGTTTTTATTTTCTATGAATTTAATATAACACGACATATAAATATATAATAACAGTATTATGTTGTAATTTCTAGGAACAAAAAATCACTGATTCCTAGTCATATTAATCTTTATATGCCCGAGAATTATAAGAAAAAATGACAATTCAATTACAGTTAGCAGTCTATAACATTTTGATTGTAGTTCTGGCTGTTTAATTTTTCCTTTTTTCAATAAAATAAATAAAATAATCATAGTACATTTATATTTTTTTTTACATAGAACTACTATTTGACATTTTAAAAAAAAAAAATTGCGCATAATTTTTTTCTTGACTAGCTAAAAATGTAATTTGTTTTTTGCCCATGCGTATACATAGGGAAGAGTTTTCCCGTCCCTATTGCCATAATGGAGGGGTAAATATTGATATGGGCAATATTTATTAGGAACCTCACATACCGCGTGTTGTTGCTAGTATAACTAACGCAGGCTTTCTTCAAAAAAAGTTTTAAAAAAATAAAAATTTTAAACTGTATACATATTGAAACTAGAAATAATTTCAGAACAAGTTTTTTGTTATAGAAACTATGAGAGTTTGAGAGAGCTGTACTTTGTAAATGGTAACCTAAATAAGTAGTATTTTATTAGTTTACTCACGAGTAAAAATTTGAAACGGTTTGTTTCTGGTTTTAAATTAATTTTATTTTATGCGTATTAACCGGTTAAAACATAAATTTTAGCAATTCTTTACCCGTGTAATAAATTAATTTTTCTAAAAATAGTGTAAAACGCGAACACCGTGTAAAAAAATTGGTTATATGACTTTTTCCACCCATATTAATCTCCCATAAAAAACATTTGCTATATAATGCCCTTTAGGTTACAACATCGTATCCATAATCATAATTCTATACGCAAACTCAACGCAGCTATGTTTTTGTATTTTTTTTAAACTGGATGTTTACATTTGTTTGGGTTTTTTTATTTAAAGCGTCTATCCACTAAAAAGAAGTTACACAAAATCTGTTAGTTTATGTGTTTACTTTAATATATCTTTTTTTGTTAGCTTATACTATATGTGGGCATACGCTATTACATTTTCCTACAGGTCCTACAATATTCGGGGCCTGTGGGCTTCACGCACAGTTTTTTTTCCAATCAGCACGATTGATTTAAAATGTATATAAACTCGTTGATCTATTTTCACCACCCTGTATAAAACTTATTTTTACACTTAAAATTTTTAAGCGAGGTTTTCAGTTCAGTTAAAATGATTTTGCCCGTTCTAAATTATTTATAGCCATTTTATTGGTTAAAAATATACGGAGCTTACCCAAATATGTTAGTCAAATATATTATCGCAATATATAGAATTTTTCTGGTGCCACTAAAATAAGGTATAAATTATTTCTGAGTTTTAATTAATTTTCTTTTTAAGGTAGAAGTTTACATGACATGTTCCAAACAGGCAGCAATTTTTAAACAAAAATTTTATGCGGAAAGAAGATCATTAATTATTTGCTTATACTTTAGCCTTCTAATAAATAAAACTTTATACGCTTTAATAGTAAATAATACTTTTGTACTCAATTGCTAATTAATTGTTAGATACTTGTAGAGTATACAGTGAGATAGAAGTTTTCACGGAACTGGTGCATGTTTCACTAAACAAAAAAAGAGCCAAAAACTAAAAATTAAGCACACTGTCAATATAAATAAGAATAACCTTATTTATTATCAAAAATTCCAAAAAAAATAAAACAATTGCAAAAAGCGTAAAAATGCAAAAAAAAAAAAAACACCAAAAAACACAAAAAAAAACAACTTAATTTACACGGGCAAAATGCTTATTAAAAAGTAGAAATACTTGCGTAGGTGAGGTTAGGGTATGTTGTAAGGTAAGGATAAACCAAGCTTTAGGAAAAAAATAAATAGAGCCTATATGACAGAGAATTATGTTTTTTTAGTAGGTTTTAATACTGTTGCAGGAAAGCATATGTTTATGTCAGGAATGAAAATGTTTTTTGATTTTTAAAACGAGGATTTGCGCAAAATAGTAACTCACCGCAAAATGCATCATGGCGCATAACACACCAGGCCCGTAGCCAACACGTTTTTTAAAAAGAACAAAGTTGCAACCTTAGCATTTTTGGACCTTTTTTTGTTTTCGTGTCACTTTGCAAATTGTTTTGGTAATTCTTATTTTTTTTTGTTTGTCTTACGATTATCTATATCAAATGTATTCTTTGTTGGATTTTTGTGACTGTGTATTAAGCCTTACGTTTTTAGTTTTTTGCGTTTGGTATCAAATGCACCTTCTGTGCAATAAGCACCAAGCCCGCAATAATCTTAAATTATACTTATCTACTACTTGGACGTAATTTTTACATGCTTGTAGAGTATCAAAAAAATGGTTCTTTTACGCAGTTCTACGTGGTTTTTCCACATAGATCTTTTATGCACTTATAAGAGTTCCCAGCATTTATATAAACACGTAATAAAAACCATTGTTTAATAATTTACAAAAGCAACTACTTTCCAATATTGTTTTTTATGATATTTTATCAAGACTTCGAAATTTATGACTTATAAATTACGCCACGTAAAAATTAATGGTAGTTATTTTACCTTTAATGTTTTTATTGGGTTGCAAAGTAATATGTAGAGCAAGAAATTCTGTAGCTACTAGCATTTAAGTATAGAATTTTTACAAAAAAAATGTTTTTTATAGTTTAAATAGTAGTTTTTAGAATAGTGTTAAAAGCTTGTTTGTAGGTGCTTAAAATCAAAAGCAACTCTACAAAAAAACTTTTTTTTATCGATTTTTTTTTATTAATCTATCTTGCTTTTTAAAAAACCCAGACTTTTGTAAACAGATTTTTTATTCGGTCAAAACAAAAATCCCAGCAAACTAAAATAATAGTAAAAAATCCTGGATTTACAAATAAAAGTCTTCTATATTATATAAAAATGGTTTTACTATAGAAACGTGTATTTAAGAATTGGTGTTTAGGTTAATTAAAATAAATACAAGCTTATAGACAAGAAAAAATGCACAGGTAAAGGGTATATGGTACAAAAAAACGCATATTTTACATATAATATGACAACTGTTATAAAAATGATATAAAAAGATATAATTAAACCATATTTAAACATTTTTAATAGTTTATTTGTATTTTACCTGACATATATGAATTATTAATCGTTTAATACATATTTTGTAAAAAAAAAGAATTTCTAAATTATAAACTTTAACAACATATTATTTATAAATGGTAATCTTCTCATACGTCGCAACCAGTGGTCGGATCTGATTTTTTTCCAGAAGGGCTAAAAAATTTGATTTTTTTCAGGGTGGGGGGGTTAAAAAAAGTGATTTTTTTAAAGGGGGAATGTCCCATAAATTTAACAGAATAAAATACCCCTGTTAAAGGCAAGGTCAACGACTTAAAGCTAAGCTTTCCTACCAGTTGTTTTGTCAACTTTTTGACCACTCGTCACAACCAGTAAATGATTCACGGGTGTCTAGGGGCAGAGACGGGAAAGGGGGGAGTCAGGAACCCCCAGAAACATGCACGCCAGTGAAATATTGCCAGTTAAAAATACTCCACTCCCCAAATTTTTTACTTTGTTTGACTCTTCCAGAAAAAAAAAAACAGCTCTGATAACAAACAAAAAAACTTTATTAATTTATGTTTTTTTAGTTGATCGTATTTATATCTATAAATTAATTATCTCGGAGTAAAAAAATTTTCGTAAAACATGTATGAATGTGCTTTCTTTGCACGTCTTCTGTTACTTGCAGTTCATATTATTTTTAAATTGCGGGTCCTTCTGTACCCCAACGAATTTGGTACAAAAGCATCTTACAAAAATCACCTTTAAAGCGAATAAATAGTACTATTTTTATTTTTCAATATATAAATATTTGTTTTACTATTTTTATTACTTATTTTTGTTCATATTTTTTAAAACTTTTTTTTAACAAAACTTTAGTTTTTTCAACGATGAACTTTTACGTGCGATAATTTTCTTAGGGTTTTCCAAAAAATTTTCAGGCTTTAATCCATATTAGTTCTCCATGGTATATCTTTTTTCTCTTGATAATTTAGTAAAATATATAGAGCACAAAACCTATCGAAATCTAAATAATGATCATGATATATATAGTCTCGTTAGAACAAAAATGCCGATTAACTATTGACATGTTAAATTATCATATTAAAACGACTGGATAGAATATTTGTTGAACAACAAAAATTTGAAAATACAAGCCTAGTTGGCGGATATTACTAAAAAAGGCAGCATGAAATTGTTAAAAGCGCATTTGTATCATATTTTCACGATTAATCTCATAATGTAAAAAAATATACCTTAACTCTTGGATCTACAAGCCCATTCTTTGATTTTTTCTACCTTTCAAATGTTAAAAAAAAATATATATATTCTCTATTTTCGACACAAATGACGCGTATACGCGCGAATGTTTGTACAGATATTGTGATAAATCGTGTAAAATACAACAGATTATAAATTTATCTTCTAGAGTGTGCAGGCGAACACCGAAGGGGATCAGGGGGATGGGGGGTGGTGCCTTTCCCTCCTTCATCAAAAATTTCTACGCCTATATTTAGGGGTGTCTTTTTTGTGCAGTGATTTTTTTATTTTAAGAATTCTCAAAAAAATTATAAATATAAGGGGGTGTTCTTTTTCTATTTAAAACAGTTTTTTTCTTAGTAATTCTAAAAAATCTATTTATAATTTGTCGTGTAAAAAAACAGGCACCTTTTTTATAAAAGTATGTTTATGTAACTAAAATCTGATTTAAAACAGATTTGTGCATTTCAGGCCCTTTCAATATTATATTATTATTATATTGTAGATTTTTAAAATGTAAATACCATATTAAGTAATTTAAAAGTGAACCGAGGGGGAAAGTACCAAAAAAAATGCAAGCACTTTGCTAAGGGTTCTAGTATCTTTTGTCTTGAAAAGCAAAGAACTTGAATTAAAACAACCGAATCTTACATCAAAGATTAAAAGTAGTCAAATAAATTGATTATAATCCATTATATGCATTAAATAAAGCAAAAAATTCAAAAATTTCATGACACTTACAGATCATTTCGTAATTACGTTTATTTACCCGTATGTTACAATTAGGTCTAAGGTTTCTTCGCTTTGCGTCAATACATGCAACAAACTAAATTAAATTAAATACAATTAAATTAAATTATTTATATTTGTAAATTATATATTTACCGATTTCCATTTTCCAGTTTAATCTAGCAAAAATAGTAACAAAATAAAAAATTTTATAGAACACGGGCTTTTCATTAATTATTAACTTAAACCCTAGTCATATCTAGTTCTTTTTTTATGTTTTTTTTATTGCGGATATTTAATCCTCTATATTACATCTTAACTCTTATAAATCAAGCACTTTATCGTTAAAAGTGACATCCTCGTGTTAAGCTCTCGTTGTTTTATACACGAAGATACAACAACGCGCATATACAATTCATTTTCCATGTACTAGAGCAGGAGACTACATAAATACTTTGTCTTTTTTTTACGCATAAATAAAAAAATCGTTGCAAGTATATTAATAAGGATTTCGTCCTTTTTTTTGTCTTCATGCAAAAGATAAAAATTCAAAACAAAATTAACCAATATTTTAAAATGAAAAACATGATATTATAAAAATATATTATAATATATTGCACTAATATATTATACTATATTGTTGATTTAATATATTAATGAAAGGGCCTGGTTCATTTTTGATTTATAAATTGTTTAAAAATAATTGGATTAGAAAAAACAATTAAAAAATAAATTTGAGCAAAAATAAATCAGAAAAACAGTTTTTTAATAAAAAAAACTAGAAATAAAATCAGAAAACACTTTTAAATGTTTTTTTTTCAATTTAGAACACTTTTTTGTAAAAAAGAATTATTTTAAAATCAATTTATTAATTTGGCCTTAAATTAGAGCTAAATAAAATAATCACCTACTTAGGTCGTAATCTTGCCATAAATAAATGACAAGCTCTTTTTAATGGAAGAATGCAGCAGAAAAAGTACTAATTGATATTTTTACTGCAAATAAGAATGCAAACCTGAAATGGAATGAAACAGTCGGGGATTTCAACCATTTATTGCAGTTTTCCGTTACGGATCAAATACTGAACAATAAAAAAACGAAACTCTTAGACGAATACAGAGACACCAAAGCTATTCTTAATACATCAGGTGCTTAAAATAAGCATATACCTTTAGATGGGAAGCCTTAAAGGAACTTTTAAGGCAGTATCTAAATGCATACATTAGTCAGGAAAATAGGGCACGATTGGCTGTATTAGAAGACATATTTGGAAATTCTACTGCAACTATGGAATTTGCACAAAAACCTATGGAAATTGCACAAAATGCACTCTTTTTGCCTGGCAAACTGTATATAAAGAATATTGACCATATTAAAGGGTTTAAAAAACAAAAAATAAGTATGAGTGAGTTCGAAAGGAGTTGGTTACTAGTATGCGTATTTAAAATGGTGTACATAAAAATCATTGTTGCGAAGCAATGGAGATATCTGGGGCAATGAATCTTAGCGAAGATGAATATCTTGATGCATTGGACATATTATGTTCTGACAACAATAGAAAAAAATTTGTATATATGAAAGCCACATTAAGAATGTGCTGTTAAAAACAAAAACCTGTAATAAATAAGTAAAATATAATGTAAAAACTTGAGTATATAAATTGTTAGCAATATTTTTTATTACTTTTGAAACTGCCTTTATAAATAGAGTACATTGTAATTATATGTTACTTGTAAACGAAATGAATGTTTCTTGTACATTTTAAACATTCATAACAGATAAAAAAAAATATTTATTTGGTAATAAATGCACTATTAATAAAAATTCTTTAAAATATATGTTACTATCAAAAAACTAGTGAATTTTAGACAACCCAAATATCTAGCACCACTGTTCTTAATTTTTGTTGTATATAGTAATAAACATCGCAAAGCACTTAAATATGACACAAACGCACACAAAACATTGCCGATATACTGATAAATTTATAAAACTACCTGCATCCAGATTACTTACCGAAAAAAAAAAAAAATGTTTATTGTATTTTTTTTTGTAATGATAATATATTTAAATATACTTACAAAGACGGTTGTTTTATTGTACAATTTAACGCTAATATTTGTTTCTTTAGCTGCTTTATACTCTTTATATAAGAATGTTTGCCTTTCGTTTAATGGCAATGCGCGTTTTTCTTTAATCAGAGAGCTCCAAACACAAAAAAAGTTATTTGCAACTAAATAATTTAAGTTATAAAAATATAAAATAGTAGATTAAAAAGCTTGTCTGCATGAGCATTGATTTGTGGTATATTTTGTGCGGTAACAATTTGCATTCTCGAAAAATATACTTTTAACAGCACTTTGCATGTTTACACGCAAAGAAAGCGGCTTTTATTAGTGATGCAATCCACATCAAATTAATAAAATATTATCAATCTTTGCCTAATATATTAAATCAATATAATATCCACAAAACTAACAACAACATATTAAAAGGTTATTCTATTTATATACCACAGCTTACTGCAAAAAATTTTTTTGTCATCGTGCACAATAAAATAATAGCTTTTTTGCAAAAAAAAAATAATTAGGAAATGTAAGAAAAAAAACAAAAAAAAATGTATAAAAACATAAAAAATATATACATAATCTTTTTACGAAAAAGTCAATAATATATATAGTCTTGTTAAAGAATTTTCTACAAAAAAAAATAAAAGCCGAGGCGATAAGCAAGACCTTCTGGTTTATGTTTGAGCAAATTTTCAGCTTTTAAAATGCTAAAATAAAACAGAAAAACAAAATAAAAGAAAAAACACAATAAATAAAACAAATCTTACTAAAATACAATTTATTATGATTTGTATTTAAAAATAATACGCGCATGCTATATTAGTTTTTAACATCTTTTGACATTTAAAATTATACATCTTGTAATTTTAGTATTTTTTATTTTGTTTTGCTTGTGTATAAATGCAGTAGCAAAACTAGTGACAACAACAATTTTGCTAAAAAAAAAATACTGGCGTTAATGTTTTAAATGTGTTAATAGAAAAATCTTTTTTTATACATTTAATTCTTTGGTTTTGAGCCTCGATTTTTTTTAATATTGTATCTCTATGATTAAATAGTACTAAACCCCTTTTTTAAAGACAGCTTGGTAAAAAACTCTTTTTTAAGTCTAAAGTGCGATATATTACTTTATTTGCGCAGGGCAAAAAAAATCATTTTTTTTCGTTGCAATCAAACTCAATCTCGATATCTATAACTTTCAGACTACAAACAAATATAGAATGTTTTACAAAGCTTTATAAAAAAATAATAACAAAATCTAGAAAGCGTATAAACTTATTATATCCATTGTTTTAATTTTTTTTATGTGCAAATTAATAATAAATACACCACAAAAATGACTAAATTGCACTAAAAAACTTAATTGGAATCAAATATGCCTTTTTTAGTGTTTCTGTCGTAAATGCATTTGTAAGTAATTATTTTTTATAGTTATTATAATATAGAATCATATATTTAGTTTTTGTTAAACATTTCAGTAATATTCAAAAAACTTTTTTATTATGTTTATAAACATTTTGAAAGAGTAT
>JAQFYM010005184.1:0-13766 GCA_034694785.1 Agrenia bidenticulata
TTTTAAATTCCTGGGAGTCTGGGAATTTTTAAAAATCTTGTTCTTTTTTCTGGGTGCAAATTCCTGGGTGCGGCACCTAGGAATCTGCACCCAGACATTGTTTAGCCCTGAACCATAAGAGAAAATCTGCAGGAGCCAAAAAATAACACGGCCGAAGTATATTTTTCAGTTTAGAAATAAAATCATATGCAAGATCACAGTATTTTCTTATTTCGATGATAAGAATTGTAAATTGTGCACGAGACATACTATATGCGTTAGATTAGCATATTTTGATTTTAACTTTTTTTCCACGGCGAGGCAAAAAGCAGCTCTATCACTTACAAGCCATTTAAATTGTCGTATTTAGCAGCAGAGCTGGTTAGTAACCCTACTATGAAATTAATCTCTTGTAGAATTGCTTCGCTATTTGTGTTAGTTAATTTGCTCGTTTGCACTAAAAAGGTTCATGTGGGGCTGAATGAATTACTTACGCGTATATACTTGAAATATACTAACCATTTACATTTGCCGTCTCATCGAATGATAGCGAAAAATGTTTATCTTTAGATAAATCCATATTTTCAGAATGATTTATTTAAAACGTCATGGTAGATAAGAATTTCTGTAAGTCTCGTCTAATTTTAATTCAACAAAGCAATATTCTCTAAAAAACCCGCGAATTTAATAATTACCCAAAACTATAATCGGTATACCAACACCGACAAAAGTCTTTACTAGATATTTATAAAATTTTTGTTTAAATGAATTAATATCAGCATGAAAGTTTTTTCGTTTCGGTTATAGCAGCAAGTTCTGCTGATGAACCGCTATTTTTTTTTTTATTTTAAAGGGATGAAGCCCGTTACGGGCGTTTTGCTAAGCATACACTAACAAAGATTACAATAGTATCCCGATTCATGTTCTGTAAAATGATCCGCAGTTAGTGTACTCCATTTGTATGCTAGGTTTTTTATGCTTCGAACCCATTTTTTGTCATAGGAAGAGGTATATATTTAATTTAGGTTAAGGATAGCACATATAAAATATAAAAGATATATAAGGCCATATAAGATATTACTAAGTTCCGCAAAACGTGCAATTGATATTTAATACGTTAATTTGAGCCTGTATACGTATTTTTTTTCCGATTTTAGCTTCTATCTCCCTGGGTTTTCAAGCCTTGTTATTACTATTTTTTGATTTTTACCCATAAGGTTTAGGTAGAAAATATAAACCTAAAAAAAAAAATTTAACAAGCTTAGAGGAAATTTTAAAATTACAACACGTCGCTTATGTTTATATATAATTGATCTCAAAATTATGTGCAACGTATTATTTTTATATATCTTAAATACTATACTTAGTCATATTTTCTACCAATTTTTGGGACCCTACCCATTACCATCTAAATTTACGACTACCGAAATAAAAAAAAATATGCTTAAAATAGAGTTTACTATCCATTTATAAATTTATTTTGCAATTGTAAGACCGCATAAAATATTTTTTTAAAATATATAACATAAAAATGATAAAAATAAATTTTAAGCCAATGTATTACTGTGGCGTTCCAAGATCTCCGAACCGAAATGACCACAACCAAAATTGTACAAAATTTTTCCGCACTATCAGTAAAATTTTACAAAAGTACCAAAATGATTTATCCATAACACCCAAAACTAAAATACCCAAAATTGATAAACACTAATAGATAAAATTAAACAATTGGCAAAATGAGCACAAAAAAACCCACTTAAAACCATTACCTAAAATTACAAAAAAAACTTTGCAAAAAACAAAATTAAGTAAAGACATTGTTTGACTTTTTTTTGTCAAATTACAGTAAAAAAATCAGCAATAGAAATTAGTTTTGTTTGGAATCTCATTTATTGCATTTAAGTCGATTTCTCGCATAATCAGGTTTGCGTTTTGTCTTTTTTTTGAGAAGTGTTACACAAATATCTCAAATATTTCAATGAAAATATTTTGTTTTTTCTGGTATTTTTATTGGGAATAATAGTACATATATTCATAATGTTTTTTTGTAATTATCACTTGGTTTTTGAGTATTTTGGTTTTTATCGTGTATTTATATGGATTTAACAAATTAATATTTTTGGGGGGTTTTGGTCCATCTATTATGTTTTATTAAAGATAAAATATTTAAGTTTTTTTTTGAGTATTTTAGTTTTTTTGTATATTTTTGAGGATTTTAGTACTTTTATCATTTTTTTGGAGATTAGGTACTGAACCATGTATTACGGAGAAGGTAAAAAGGATACCAATTTAAAACTTCCTTGGTATAAATCTCAATGCTAAAGTATTCTAAACAAGAAAGCAATTATTATACTGTGAATTTTTATGCATTTTTATCTATAGTACAGTAAAATCTCTATCAATGACACTAGTTTTGTCAAATCGAAAAAGTTATATGGTCGAGATTGTCTGTAAAAAATAAACACGACAAAATATAAACACAGCTAAAGTTTTATAATTGTAATTAAAGCATAAAACTGTTGTGCTTATTACTTTTTACATACTATTTTTTATTTTTGGGTCAAATTTACAAAAAATAAATAATTCATATGAATGGAGTGTGTCGTGGATAAAGCTTTTACAGATGCAACAAAAAGTATTATTTTTCAAAATTAAATAAAAAATAATATATTGAAAAAACGGTAAAGAGGAAGAATACCGCCCCCCCCCCCAAATTTTATATCAATTTATTTGTTATAAAAATTGATAAATTACTATTAAAATCATAATCTTTTCATGATAAAGCACTTACAACATCCAAAAAACGCATTATTTGAAAACATGACAGTTAATATGCACATAAATGGAAAGAATTGTTTATGAAAATTATCTATTATTTTAATTTTACTGGTTTTTTATCATTTTTATACATAAATTAATTGATAGGAAAATTAGGAAGGGGCTTTTCTTCCTTTATACCGAAAAAACAGCTTAACATATATATAAGAACTGATTCTGTGTATATCTAATACATTAACCATTTTAATTTTGCACTTCTGTTTTTTTTTTAATTTTTAAGTGTAAAATCTATAAGATACAAACGGGGGTTATCTTTAATAGCAACTTTGTCGACAATAATCTGTCTTTGGATGTAAATCTAAAACTTTTTGGATTTTAATCTGAAATCTTTTGAAAAAATGTTGGAACTAATGCCAGACAAAAGCTGGTCTTATACTATTTTATATCAGGAATAAGTTATATTATAAGAATTTTATACTTTGGAATGTATGTATGCATTTTTATTAGACTTTTACATTGGTTTTTGTTTTTAAATTACCTTGACAATTAAAAATATATTATTGTTTCTAAATAAAGGCTATTAATACATAACGTTTGCTTTGGATAAATCTCCAAGATTTATTTTAGTAAAGGTTAAGATAAAAATCTAATTGGTTTCAGGTCATTGTCCAAAAAGTTCCAGATAAAAAAAAAGGGATACCAATATAAAAATATACAGATTAAGGTTAAAGTCATTTTGTTCTTGTTTTTCATACTTTATAACGTTCAAAGTATTTACAAGGTGTTTTCAATTCTTTATTCAACAGTTTCCCTGTATTTCATTGGTTTTTCATTTTTTTTAAAATAACTTTTTTTAATATCACTATTAATGTTTAATATTTTAGATATTATTATATGAGTTTATAAAGAGTTTATATGTTTTATTATGCAAATTTTTTTCGTTTTTTGTAGAAAATTTGTATGCCATTTCTATGTTTTAAAATCTCATAAAAGTTATTTTGAAATTTTTACCTGTAATATGAAATTATAGTTTATCAATATTGTTTTACGCATTAGTAAAAACTTAAGTTATCATTTAACTTTTTTCGTGTTTCGTTTTTATGTATTTTTTCTTTTTTTTTATTGCATAATTGCAAATTCTATCGTTTAAGGGCGTGGTCTTTTTATTCCTGGGTATTTAGTTCCTTGGAAGTAATTTCCAGGAACAAATTTTCTCAGGAATGAACGAAAACACACTTGTAAACCCGATAACACGTAATTTTGTAGAATTCGACAACAAACTTCATCATGTAAATAAATCTGTGTAATTGTCGAAATTGTGACACAAAAGAAAAAAAAAAGTTTTCATTTTGTATAAATTGCTTTTTACAGGTGTTGCTTCATTTTTTTAGCTTTATTGTAGCAAATACTATTTTTTGTGTTTTCACACTTTTTAATGTGTTTTTGATAATTTTATTGTGTGTTTTTGGCTCTTAAAGCTTTTTTATGTTTTATTTTTTTACTGGGTTTTTTAAATTCCCTGACTTTACTGGGGTATTTTTATTCCCGGATATTTGCACCCAAAAGTGAACTTTGTCTTTTTTCGTGAATTAATTTACTAGGAATCGGCGTCCAGTGATTTTTGCCCTTGAAACATAACAAATCGTCCCAGGAGCAAAAATAAACACGCCCTAAATATGTTATTGGTAATAAAACGAAGTCACGCAAAAAAAGAAAACTTTTTGAGTTTTATGACATAGCATTCATAATCTAAAGCTTTTGGGTGATATCTATCTTGTTATTGATCACAAGTAAATATTTATATTTTGCTCATAGTTTAAGGATACACTTTTTCACGGGTATGCAATATTTAATACGACAAGGTGTCTACAAGGTAAATTTTAAATAATGAAAAAAATTCGTAGGTTACTGCAAAGGATAAAAGAAATATAAACATTGCAAAAAAAAGATGCATTTTTTTCCATCAAAGACTTAAAAACTGCTATAATGCTTTTTTGCCATTATTTTAATCCCATCTTTTTGTGCGGTGTAAAACAAATTGCAAAGGCATATCAACACTTTCAAAAATATATTTATAGAGATGTCTGTCCATTAGCCCTAAATTTAAGTTCAGTTCAAAAGCGAGAAAAAATAGTAGAGAAATTAAACTATAATGATTATGTTAGAAATAATATAGAATACAAATAAAAAATAATATGCCTCTTGAGTACAGTTTAAGGCATTTATACATATTTTTTATAAAAGCGACAAAAATACCTGCTTATTGCATGTAAGTATCAACAGAAAGGTGCATAGCCTAAAAAAACATCAACAGAAAACCTATAAATGATATATTTTGTGTAAATTACACGCAAATTCTACATTTTAGTGTAGTCGTAACTTTACAAGAAAATATGTAGTAAAAGAAAATTTGTTAAAGAGTTCTTTATATAAAACCACAAGCAAATGCTAAAATAAATAAGCCAAAAAACCTATTAATCTTTTTTTTTTATTTTTTAACTATAGTTTTGTGCCACTTGTTGCATATCTTTTTATCTACGGTCACTGGGGTAAACCTATAACACTTTTATATTTACTTTAACTGGGATTTTTCTGATCGCTGGCTGGAATTGCAAAAAAACATTTCTGCTGCTTTTTCCAAATAGAAATTATTTTAAAAATTAGTTGAGAAAATATAAAAAAAATATAAATGCTGCTTTTTTTTTACACATTTTTTTTTGGACCCATTTTAGAATTATGAACGGTTGGAAACCTTATAATACATAAAAATACGGATAGTAAAAAATAACTTTTCTATGTAAACATAAGTTACCTATGAGGTTTTTTAGTTGTTCTTTTATGCTTTTATTGCATAATTATTCAGCATACAACGCCCAAAAAACTTCCTTAAAATTGTATCTTAAAAAACAACTGATATAGTCTAAGGCGTATAAGTATAATATGTAGGCACGTGTACATTATCATATTTTTTTATGTTGATGACAAAATCTTTTACTAATTTTTTTTTAATCAGGGGTTACTAAAAATAATTACCATAATAATATATAGCCATGAAAATTTTATTTCAATTATTTTTTGTTTTTTCTGTCATAATTGTAATAATAAAATGTAACAATAAGCAAAAAATCCGTTTGTTAAAGTGATAGAAAGTAATTTATGCGCCAGTATTTTTATAAAAAAAATTTTAAAATTTTCTACTTCAGTAAATATATTGTGATTTAACTATAGTGTGGACATCATCGATTGGTTTACTTTTATAACTGAATAAAATTTATTGTACAGTTTATTGTTTCTCCATCATAAAAAATCTATAAATAATAATCAACTCGCACAGAGCTATAACAAAACTATTTTGCATTTCCACTGTTTAAACAATACAAACGTCATTTAACATACATTCAGATAAAATTAATAAAAATGTCAACGCCAAAAAAGTTTTAACATAATTTTTAAAAACTAGTTATCGACATTTTCACAGTTCTAAATTTTGATAAAATCCCTTGGAGATATGCAAAAACATAAATAGTCATATTATTTATATTTAAACACGTACATCTTAATCTAGTTTAAGTACGTATTTTGGTTTTTATAGCACATATTAATATGAGTTTTGTAACATGTTTTTAGATTGCTTATCGTTTCCATAATATCAAGATTTGCTATTATGAAAAGAGATCACGAAACTCTTAAAAATCACATTTTACTTTATAATTAGCAAACACTGATTTTTTTATTCTTTATATATATATGCTAGGACAGAAAAAACCATCATTTGTCCTGTAAATCTTTTATATTCTAGTTTATAATATAGCTAAGATAAAAGATTTTTTTAATTTTTTTTTTTGTGTCTAGACTTTTTTTGACATTGTTAATTACATTATAATGAGACACTAATTATTTATTAGAAGAATTATACATAAATATAAAAAATCCAAATATAGCTTTATGTAGTTTTCCATGGTGAATTATGTATATTAGAGGAATACGACTTTATATATAAAAAAGCATTAATTACAATTAAATGTACATAATTTTTTTATTTTACCTTCTTTTTACAAAACAACTAATATTGTTTTGTGAAAGAATAATAGGATTTGTAAATGACCCGCGGTAACCATATTTTTCCAGACAATCTAAATAACAAGTATTTTTTTCAGTAACAATTAACTATAAAAAAATGTAATTAAAGTACTAATAATTAATTCATATTTTGTAAATAATTGTTTACATATAGTTATAAAGAAGAGGGCTTGCCCGCTGAGATTATTAAAAACAACAGACATTATTATAAAAGTTTTTTTTGTCTGTAATTCTAAAATTTAAAAAATACCAAACATCTTTTACGAACCGAACTGTGCAAGATACACATTTTACCAGCATAACGTAAATTTTACAAAAAAAAAAACATAAATGGGTACTTTTATAAATTATAAGTATCCTGAATAAATCACTATGTTGGTACTTTACAACAACTATACCTTTCGTCAGTAGGCTTTTGTGGGTAAACGGTACAGGAAATATCAATGCTATCCCTAGAGCTGCAACACTTATTTAAGAGAGAGTATATTTGCAACACATACCTAAAGTTTTTAAAACCTTAAAAAACTTAAGTAGCATTTGGTTCTGTAAGTATAATTTTACCAGGCTTTTAAGTGATTTCTGCTTTTATTTAAAATGTCAAAAAAAGGTTTGCTCATCACCGTAACGTGTATAATTAATATACACTTATCTTAACTATATCGTATTTTTTATAGTGGTTTTTTAGTAAATTTACTTTTCTTTATGCAAGCGAAAATGCCCTATTTTAAAATTTGATTAAAAAATCTTTGTATTTAGTACCTCCACAAAAACACAAATGTATATAAATCGATGTTTTACGTGTGTATACAGGGGTTTATTGACTGAAGAATATTTTTTAGGTAATGTTTACAATATATTTGCAAGTGAACAACACAGGAAAAGAATATTTGCTTCTCAATCTAATGAAATTTCTACGTTTATTGTCTTTTTTTTGCTACAGATAAATAAGATATGTTTATAGTAAACATAAAAATATACGAGCAATATTGATGTGCTTAAAGGCAAAAGTTATTTTAACCACACTCTTTTTTTAATTTTTCTTTTAGTAAATTTTTTACGTGTGCACAGGAGCGTCTTCAAGGGTTGGGAGAAAGAAGCATGGACCCTTGGACCCTTGGCTTTATAGTATCCAGTATAGGTTTTGTTACACATAATTGTTGCGTGAAAAAAACAACACCCTAAAAATTATGTGTTATTTATATACTAAAATAAAGCCGATATTATACAGATTAACATCAATTTACAAGCATAGAATTTGCGTTTTATAGTCTTTGCTTGTTTTTATATGCAAAAACCCCGCAATCGGTTTAACTAGTTTGCTCGAGTTGCAAATGAGATAATTTTTAGGTGGTATGGGATGACACAACGAATTATTACGTCTATACCTACGTAAAAACAAAATTAGCTACTAAAAGTTTTCGCAATTATATTTTTCTACTAATCATAGTCCCTTTTTTGTTTACTTTACTAAAAATTACGGCAAAAAAACAAAATTAAAACAAAAACTAAATAGTACCTGATTAATACAAAAAAAACTGCATGGATGGGTTTTATTTATGTTTTTAATCAGACGAACACGTGTATATAGCAACTTTACAAAGATTTATATTGCACAAATCAAAAATTAGGTCTACTGTGCAAGCAGTGCTTAATTTTGGTCGAACTGAGCTTGCCAATAGAGACAAAAGAAAGGTCCAGTACTGAAACTTGCCTAGAAGTAATAAAAATTATTGTAAACCAACTCAATAGCAATAAGCATGCATTTTAAAAAAAATAACAAATGTAATACAAACACACATTATTACTATCAGGGTTGAGGTTGAGGTTAAGAATAGGGACGAATAATTCCAAAATGCAAAAAAAAAGCCGTTGGTAGTAAACATTTTTATAGTTTTTAATGTATAAATACACATTAAAAAATCTGCCACATATTATGTTGGAAAAGAAACTCGCAAAACACACGTTGGCGAGTTCAGCATGCTTTAAGGGGTGCAAGCTCGTATTAGCGCAGCCCTTACTTTTAAATTTTTTTCTATAGTCGTTTTCTTTGCAATAAGCAGACAAAAACATATTTAAAACATTGTATTTATAACAGTTGTCTTGCTAGGTAGCACTTCAATAATCTTTATACCTTCTTTAATATTTTGTTTTTTTAATTCACTATCAGTAAAGTTGATAAGTTTTTGCATAAGGCTAAAACTTTTGAATAGTAAAATAAAATTGTAATTTAAATAGAAACTAAAGTTTTCTGGTTTGGATTGTACTACTCAAAGCTGTTTTTATAACTATTTTTACTTGCATCTGTTTTCTATTAGTACCTTTGTTGGTAGGTATTGCTTTTAAAGCCTTTATACGTCTATTTATGGGGATTTGACTGCTCTGCGAAAAGAAAACCTGTTTACAAATCTTCGTTAGTGAATATTTTTTGTATTTACTTGCGATGGCACATGGGCAAAATTTTCGGATCAATTGTGCTAAAATACTGTTTTGTAAAAACGAATATTGACCCAAAATTTAAATAGTTTTAGGATAAAAAAAATATCTGTACACGTAATTTTTTTGCAATTTAGTTAGCAGCTAGTTCTCTTTTATGTGAACTGCAAACCATTTTTTTACATAATATGTATAACTTTGTTAATGTCAAGTTTTTCATGTAAAATATTAATAAATTTACATAAAAACAACATTTCTTTTGCTGATTTGATATAGGTTTAACAGCAACTTGCCATGTCAGCAATACGCAAAAATCAGTTTTTCTGATTTAAGTACTGCATCCCGATATTTTTTATAAAAAAAGGAACCCCAGAGCAAAAAAGTGCTCCCGGACCCATTTAATGTAAATTCGGCCCTTCGCTGCAGCAATATCATATGCAATAAGTACACGCATTCAATTTTTCGTAATAATTGCTTGGTATTTTACATAAAAAAACACACGGTTTTCTTTAAAAAGACGTGCCTATGCAATAGGTTTAGCTTACAATTCATATTTGTTAAAACTCATTTTCTAACTATAACAATTCATTTCGAACGCGTATAACTTATATTAAAAACCTCGGTGTCTATCAAAAATGTATATCTTGACCCTATAATTAACAAAAGTTGTTATCATCATCCTTGAAAAATCTTGGATATTTTTGGCTATAACAATTATTGATATTACAATCATCAAAAAAATCAATTGCGATTTATAGAAGTTTTTGTGTGTAAATTCGGTTAATATTTTTTTATAAATCCAAATTAATATTTACTTTAACGTTAGTGTGTTTTTTACCAACCCAATGTATAGAATTATGAGAAACTTATACAAAAAAGGTGTTTAGTGCTCCTATATACATTGTGTTGTATTTAAAATCAACGTTTTTATCAAAATCTAAATTTATATTAGGAACTCCACGAGCCAAGTCATATTTCTTAAATCAATTGTAAAAAAAAATATTTCACGTGATGCCTATTGAAGCAAACTGGATAAATATAAGCTTTTACCTTTACATTTCCTTTTTACTTTATAAATCGTGTTTTTCTACTTAAAATTACAATTTGTTAATACGCAGATTTTTTAACCGTTTTTTGCAATTTTATATATTTAAATGGATAAAAATAATTCAGTTTGCATTGCATTGTTGCATATTGATATATTTATGCGTTGTTTATATTGTAAATATCAGATAAATCATTATTAGATGAAACGTTTTCAAGGTTGATTTGTGGCATGGGGATTTTGAACATTAAGAATTTTTATATCATTAGAAATTCGGATCAATTTTTTATGGTGATTTTAGAAGTTTTAAATCCGTTTACGTCCAAAAGACCAAATATTAATATTCTTACTAGAAATTTGTTGGTATTATTCTTCTCAAAAAACTTATTTTAATTTTGAAATACATCAGCAATGATCAGCAAAAATACAATAAAAAAAAACCCTCAATTTTTACGCATGGTTTATTGAAAATAAAATTGTTAAAATGACAAGTAAAACTCACTTATTTCAACGTTAAATAGTGAAATTTATACATTCTGTAGTAAAAAAAACAAGGCCAGTTGTGCCGGAAATGACGCATTTTGTCTTGTAAGGTTTATCACATAACTAAAACAGACTTAGGTCTGCAAAGTAAATCCATTTTACCCTCTTATATTTTTCTGCGGCTTTATATTATATTGGTTGTTCTTATTATTCTTTAATTTCATTTGTAACATTTGCGGGTGTTGTCATTTATTTTGGAAATTTTGAGACATGGAAAGCTTTTTTGGGAGAGTTCCAAGGCAATAAACAGTTCCCCTGTAAACAGATCAACACATTCTCATATAAATTTCTAACAATGATATAAAAAAATAGTGATCACTAGGTCAACTAAAAATTAAATAAAAACTTTCAATTATTTCGACTAAAAAATGACCATAAATAAATCTTTTTTGTAAAAATATGTTCAAATCGCCGTATGTTTATTCACAAAATACTTACAATTCCTGTTTTACGATTAATACAATCGTTGGTTTCATACTTGTATGTAATGTTGTACGTAAAAAAGTATAAAAAACATAAACAAGCCGCCATAATATACCATCCATATTGCTAAAATTTGGTGTTTTTTTTTATCTAAATTTTACAATCATACTCTTTTATTTTACGAAAAGCAAAGTCGTTTTATTCTAGTAAATGACTCACCATAACGTGATTTATAACTTTTATACAAAAAAATAAAATTTATAATAACACATTTTTATGATATATAGATTTTCTATTGATATATGAGTGGTTTACAAGAAAATGTTTTATAATAACAAGAAATTAAAAATAATCTAAGTAGACGATAGAATTAAGAACTTGAAATATATAACCCGTTTGCTGGAAAACTTAATTATATATACCACTAAGAATTTACGGATTATATTTATTATTTATTACAATTGGTGCATTAAAAACAGTCTTTTATGCTATATAAAATACTATCAGATAATTGTCTTATAACACAAAAAGCAAAAAGTATTAGTAAAATGCGTTTTTACATTTTCGCAATATTTTTTATTTTTATTTGCAATCAGCCTGTTTATTATTTGCATTGTAAAAACTTTTTGTAGTTTTTTTATGCGTAATGTATAAATATTTTATGTTTTTTTAAAGGTAATTTTCTTACTTTTCGTTACAAATAGAAAAATATCTGCATAATTTTAATATCACAAAAATAACATAAAAATGACTCACATTGACAATACGGTCAATTTTTGGCAAAATATTTCATTGGTGCCCTATGATCAGAATTTGTGATCGTCGTCAACACTCAAAAAAAACAAAAAAAAAATGTAGATTATAAAAATGGACAGAGAAAAAATTTTATGCATGCTAACAAGATTTGACTTTTTTAATGTCCACAAATAATTAAATTTGTAAAGTAAAACGCAAAAATGTTTATGTTAGCGCCAGTAGCGTAGCCAGAGGGGGTAGAGGGCTAACCCCCCCCCCTCCTTCAAATTTTTTACGCTTGAATTGCAGGGGCCAGGGTCCCTTTTTTGTGCAGTAATTTTATTGATTATAAGAATCTAAATAAAAAATTTAAAAATGAAAAAATTTAAAAAAAATTGTAATGTTTAAAAAGCTATAAAATATCCGTATAAAAACCTTTTTTTATGAAAACACTTACCCACTAGCGAAAAAAATCCTGGCTACGCTCTGGTAAGAGCACTCATGACAGTGTTAAATTGTAACATTCCGATATAAAAAATTACGATTTATTTTTATATTTTGTTTATTTACGCAATTTAAATGCAATTTATAGTGTTAACCGATCAAACTCGACAATGTTGCAATCACTCTCGGCATAATTGTAATCAGACTGGACATTTTGATATCAAACGTAACGCTTTGCAATTAACCTCGTCGTTGTTGCAATCAAACTTCAACGATTTTGCAATCGAACTCGTCGCTTTGCAAAGAACCTCGACATATTCGCAATCGAACTCGGAGTTTTTTATTATATACCAAAAAAGGAAATAAAATAATTCCAAATTTAAAATTTATCAGATATAATTAAGATCCGCCACCACATTAATATATATACGTATCAGCTGCTGTTTTATTTTAGTTGTTTTTAGACTCGTACTGTATTTTATAAGCTTTTGTTATACAACATCGTAAATAGTAATATACGAGTACAAGACGCCAAGAAAAGTTATATTCAATTTCTTTTTTTAAAATTGAAAAACTTTTCTTGTACGTTAGTACTTTTATTTTGCTATTTTAGTAAGTTGTATAACAAAACCTTATAAAAAATATTCCGAGTCCGAAAAAAAAAACTAGTAATTGCTAACAAATACCTCTTATATGGTTCTCTTTCAGAAATCTCCTATTTATTTAGCAATTATTTTTTTCCTTTTTTGGTAAATTTCAAAAACGTCGAGTTTGATTGCCAACATGTCGAGGCTACATGCAAGGCGACGAGTTTATATGTAAAAACGACGATTTTGATTGCATTAACGATGATTTTGATTGCAACGCGTCGAGTTTGATTAAAACATGTCGACTATGATTGCAATTATGTCGAGAATTGTTGCAACCAGGGATGAGCAGATTCTCATTTTTAAAAATATTGGTAATATTATCGAGAATATTCTCAGTAACGGTAATATATGAGAATAATCTTTTGCAGATATTTTTGGTTATAATGAATTACAATGAGATAAAACCACAAAAAATCGCAGTAAAATGCAAAAAAATCCAGGAATTTGGTTCATAATGTAAAAAACAGTTTTTTTAAGCATCTGCTTTTTTATAACATTTTTATTCCAACAAACTGAAGTATATTGTTTTATAAAAATGATAAACTATGACTTTTTATACGTATGTCATGCGAACACAAATTGTTTCTTCGGCAATTTTACGGGCCAACTTATATGATAAAATATACCAAAATTCGATAATTACTTTTTTCATGCTA
>JAQFYM010005185.1:0-13765 GCA_034694785.1 Agrenia bidenticulata
TCTGTAAGATGCAGTTTTAGGATGTAAATAAATCACCTATATTTTTTAAAATCTGAAAAAGACATAAGTTTTTTTTAAAATAATAATATCGATTAAAAATAGGTTCAAAAATTAGTTTTAAGACCATACACATAAAAATTCATGTATGTAAATTTTCGTATGAAATTGATAAAAAAAAATTTTTTGGAATTTATATTTTTATAAATATATAAATCTAACAAAATTTACCAAGTTGTATATATTTGAACATAACACTTAATTCTAAAAAACCTTCCTCATTTAAATATAAGGTAAAACGTCTGTAATAGTACTTTGATATTGAGAAACGTTGCAATTTTTAATTCTGTAATTATAGTTGTAAAATCAGGAAAGACTTTTTTCAGCTTGGAAATTGTTATAATAAAAGCAATTTCAGCATGTTCAATAACTGTATTAACACAAAAACTTGCAAAGTTTTCATTTACATCCGGAAAAAAAACGCAGCTAATTCTGAAAACCATTTCATAAAGGTTATATTTTTTTTTGTATTAGAAGCGTTTTTAAAATATTTTTAAAAGACAATACAAACATTTCTTACCTAAATACAATCCCTACTATATTTACAATATTAGTAATTTACTTTGCTAACTTTTAAAACATCAAAAAAATATTTTTCGTAAAATATTGGTGAAAAAAAACTTGCGCTTTATTTATTTGGTCTATTATACTTATTGTCTATTTATTCGCATCTTTATATACACAAACTGTCCTAATTAAAGTGAACTAGCGTCTAAAAATGGCTCTCGTGAAAAAAAATCGCCCATAGTGCATGATAAATAACTCCTAAGGACACACCCCTACCTTACCCTACAACGTGCTCTAGTGTCTTTTATACTGACAATACTTTTCCGTGGCAACGCAAAGGAATCGAACTAGCAAATGATCGAATTTCGCCCAGATGAAATCATTTGATATACCCACTAGGCCACTAGAGCCCAAAAATATTAGTGAAAAAATTAACACCCAGTATTGAAGAGATAAAGACAGTATAAAAAGCATTTTAAATTTTAAATTCACGTTTTTAGTACTGTTCGGTGAATAAAACCCTTAAACCTTTTTTGTTTTTTTTCAATAGAAACAAAAATTCAAGACAAATCATTTTCTGGCTAAATTTATGCCGTTTAACATGCAGAAAAAATTTGATTTTTGATACATTATACAATAAAACGATTTTTTGCTACATTTTATATGAGTTTTGATTTTGTCGCATAAGTGCACCAATTAAAACATATAAAATACGAATGACTGCTATTTTTGGCAATAAACTGCATTTATATTCCTTTTTTAAACTAAACTAAAAATTTTGGTTGTAAAATGCACGTAAAAAATACTTATTTTTATTTTTTTAAGTTGTATTTTTTTATGAATATATTTTCTTTAAAAAACTTAGTACAAGCGTTTTTTTAATATAACATTATTTGATAAATTTTTTTATAATACGAAGATCTAGAATAGATGCAATATAATCTACACGTGATTTTACATATAAAAAGGTAATACAACTTATTTTTTTTTACATAGCAGTATTTTTGGCTTTGTTCCATAATAAAAGGCAAAATTTTGCATACATTTAAATAAATGTACAAAAATCTTTTAAAATCTTTCCCTTTGTAAAACTGTCAGCAAAAAACAATTAAAAACGAAATATAAGCCCAAAAAGTGATAAAAAATCGTATATAATGTTTTAAAATCTAAATTTATTCTTTTTTTAAAAATTATCTCTAATCCTAAACATCCGAACTTTACTTTAAAATCGTTAAAAAATATTAATATATATTTGAAATATTTTGCTAAATAAGTAATCGGAGTTCTTTAAATTTCTTTGTGAGGCACAATCTATAAATTAAACTTCTTAGTTTTTTTAGGATAATAAGATGTGAAAAAAATAAAAAAAAAAAATTTTAATTTTTTTTGTCAAGCTTGCAGGGGCGTAACCAGGATTGTTTTTTGATAGGGCAAAAAAAAAGAGCTAAAACAACAAAAAAACATTTTTTTATTTTTTATGAAAAAATTCTAAGAAAATTTAAAAATACAAATTTTTAAAAAGTATTATTTTCGGAGATTTTTTACGCCCCAAAAAAGGACCCTCCCCCCCTTAAATCAGGCGTGAGTTTTTCTAGGGGGGGGGGCATTTGCCCCCTTTGCCCCCCCCTGGTTACGCAACTGCAAGCTTGGCATCATTACCGCTAAGAAAATGTATGTGAGTAAAATAAACAATAGCAAAAACGTTAAAAAAAGCTTTCTTGTTACTTCGGTATGAATTCTCTAGCCCCATGTATTAAAATCATATAAAAATTTAAAAATGATGTATACAAGCTGGAATAGTCTTTATTTATTAAAAAAGGGACTTTTTTGTACTTCAAAAAATTTTCTCTGTTGTTTTGCCTACCAACCGACTTTCAAGAATCTAAATACAAGGATTTAGCCTAACTGATTGATAAAAAATAAATTTCTTTGACCAGATGTGTGCGTAATAACATAAAATTAATTAAAGCTTTATTCGTAATATTTATTCGTTATATTTTTTTTGATAAATTTTAACGACTGGTCTAAGTCGAATAAAGATTCACATCTTACACCAGTAAGATTTTTACTATCATAAACCGGCCATAAACTATTTAACCCCAAAAAAAAATGATTTAAGAAAAGATGTGTAATATTATACATAAAAAAGTTATAAAGAGTAGACAAGACGTCCTTATACTAAAAAAACATTTTTTTTTGCCAACTTAAATGTTTAACGCATATTATATGCAACAAGAGGGGTTACACGACAAAATGTCAAAAAAGGCAGAATGTCGAATGGTACGAAACGTCAAAATTGTATTTGCGGCATAATGTCAAAAAAGTTTATTGCGACATAATGTTAAAAAAGTTCATCGGAGTAAAATGTCAAAAAAATGAAAAAGTAACATAAAGTTCTAATGCAACGGTAATAAATGTAGGTTAGGGTATGGTTGAAACCAAAAGAAAGAGAAAAAGAACAATTTATAATTAAAAAAAAATATCTAAATACAAATAGCCGTATAAAATACGCAGATCAACTTATTTTGTAAAATAAAGCATTTTTTGTTATATTTGCAAAACATTATGCTAAAAAATCATTTATTCGCAAGTATAGCTTGACCTTTTGAAGAGCAAGTTACCAGGTATTTAGCAGCCATATTAAGTGACTCTTTTTTCCTTTATTTTCTTGTGTTTTTTACTATATTTTATTGACATTATGTCGCCTTATTAGTTTTTGACATTATGTCGCCAATGAATTTTTGACGTTTCGTACCATTTGACATTTCTTCTTTTTGACATTGTGACATACAATCCAAAAAGCTGTAACGATCTAACTTGTAAAAACTTTTGCAAATAAATACTGTTTTACATTGTTAATATAATATCCTGTACATTAAATCTACACTTATTAAAACCGATTAGTTCCTAACTAAATTTAACTCCTACGCAGAATAAAAATTGTAATTAAAATGCAGTTTTTAAAAAAAAATATATTTCTAGCCAGAAATCTATTTCCAACAAAGACCATTTACCTAAGTAGATGCAATAAGTCTTATTAACATAGAAACTAGTGTTATATATTCTTGTGTAAAGATAACTTATAAAAATTAATTTAAAAGGATTTATTCTAGCAAAAAAGTAGTTTATAAATGCTATTAAATGTTTAAAACTTTTTTTTTAAAAAATTATATTTTTATGATAATCGACAATTTTATGGTCATTTTTATGCCGCACTTCCTGCCGCCTATGCACTATGTTCAGGCCTCTTCATATACAAGACAAATGCAAATTTTCCGTATTTTCCGTAAAAAAAGACTTTTTTGGGGCTTTTTTACAGACAAGTTTGAAATTTTTTTTTTATACTCTCTTAATTATAAATTTTATATATTAATAGGTTATAAGTATACAAAAAACGAATTTATACGAGTCCCCTCCCCCGAAAGTGGTTCTGACATTCGCAAATAAGTTTAGGGGTAAACTGCCAAAGTCAATGTTAAAAATATAGTTCTTCTACTTATTTGGGTGGTTCAAAACCACTTTAGGAGGTCAAAACGTAGAAAGTCCAAATTCTATATATTCAGAATCGAAAAAAAAAATGTCCATTTATAGTGTGTAAAAAAAAACTCATTTACCAAAAAAAAAAAAAAACAAAAATATGAAGAATCCATTATAGGTTCGATTTGGATTTGTAAGCATTGGAAAGGCATTTATAAACTCTTGATAATATAAGTTGCAAAACAAGCAACAGGCAAGGTAAAAAAGTCATGTTTAAACACGAAAAATCAATCTAATACTTGGTAGGTTTTTCTAAATAGCAAATAGTCTATCATTGTAAGCATTTGCCATTTGACTGTTTAGAAGCTGTATTAAAAGCAATAGTGCGTGTATTTGCACGCCAAATAATCCAATTACGGGTTTTATTTATGTGTGACGCTTATAATACCTTATGAAAAAAGCAAGTAGAAATCCAGTCTTTATATACTGCTAAGTCGATTTTATGGTTCAAATCCGATAAGAATTGGTTATAAAGATTAGGTCAATACGTATCTTGTTCTATATTATTTTCGAAAAAAAAAATAATAATATTTCATTGCTGTAATATTGTCTGTTTGCGTTGTTCACTCGTATTGTTTTACGATAACATCTACCTTATAAAAGCATTCTGCACATTTTTTAGATGTCAAGCAATATTTTTATTACCAATTTGCATTATATACCTGTTAATTGTTTTTTTGCGTAAAAAACATGATTTCGTATTTACGTAATAGTGGGGTAAAATAAAAGCCAAAATGTCCTGTATTTAACTATCTACGACTATTTACATATATCCCGTATCCAAAGAGGCCTGACTATGAGTAAACCTAAAAAACCGAAAACTAGCGGATGTATACAAACATTGCACACTAAAGATGCTTTTTTTGTATAATACAACATAAAGCAGCAAGGTGCAAAACCCTGATCTTTTATCGCTAACGCTATTTGTATTTTCCTGTAGTAAACTGACACCCATTTAAGAAATGGACTGTAAAATACAAACATGTATTTCATTTTAGATTTTTTTTTATAAAACCTTATATATGGAAAGATTTTACGTTTTTATACCAGTGATCTAAAATCTTTTCACATAAATTTCTATATAAAACTACTTCATTCTACCCCAGGATTTTCCAAGAAATGCGTATAAAACTTGCAACTTAAGATATTTGGTAAAAATACAAATTTAGGGTGTATTGTCAGAACCTATAGACGTAACAAGTTCTTCTATAAAACTAGACAGGTAGTGGTTTCTAACATACAATTATAATATATACATCATATTTTATGTTTTATAGCATAAGATATACTTCTTGCAATACCATTTACAAAGTCATAACTTACTTAAGGTAAAATGACATGGAAACAATATAAATCATGTCTCACTTTGCAAAAAATACAATACGTATATAAACGATACTGCACAAGTATTGCAGTACAGTGATGGTGTGTTGTTATGCACAAAAACAACATATTTTTTTTTTTTTGTAATTTAAAAGCCGAAAAAGTAATCAGAATGTGGCTTACCTACTGAAAAATTTTAAGTATTTTTGTAAAAGTAAAAAATAGTCAATTTTTTTTTGAAATGGTTTTTAAGCGCTTTTATTTACATATTAACTTTTCACAAAAAATACATGTAAAAAAAATTATTTTACTTTTTGCAAGATTTTATGTTTTAAATAATTATAACCTTTGTCTGTTAAATTTTTTGGTAGAAGCTAACCATCTCTGTTCAAAGCAAATTTATTAATCTCAAAAAATAATGTCGCATTTATAATAGGAGATTAATGAAAGAAGCAAAAATATGAGTTAATTTTAAAGATAATTGTCATTATAAAATTTCCAAATTTCTTAAAGTAAAAAATATAAAATGCAATAAAATTAAAATCTAAATACAAAAAACTGTATATAGCAATACCATGCATATTATTTGGTTTAAAAATACACAGTTTATATTTCAATCTATTTTTTTTTGTTACATAACAAGAAAACATAGTTAAAAATTTGTTTTATACTGGAGTTTCAAAAATAATTTTTCAAATGTACTTTTTTACACCAAATAAATATAAAACAGAATATATTTAGTTGTTTTTATCCGTGATATGTTTTTTTTTTCATTGCAGTAAACACGATGGATAATCGAAACCACGGAAATATACATAATATGAGAAAATGTTTTGGTAACGGCTTTTGATTCAAGCTTATTAGGTTATTAGTTTTTAAATGCGGTTAAATACCGAAAAAATATAAAAAAATTATAAAACATTATTTGTTTGTGTATTTATCGTTCTTTTATTATAATTTTTATTTTTATTTTAATGTTAATTTTTTACTTTTTTCGTATAAATATATGAGCATCATATGCATATTTATGCCATCAAAAAATATTTTCATGTCAAATAATACACAAAATTATACATTATTTTTAGTTTTTAATCCTCAGTAGTATAAAATCCATCATTTAAAAACATTATATAAATAAATATTATGCATTTATGCATATTAAAACATATTTTACATTTGATAAAGGCTGTATTAATATTTAATTAAGAAAAAATCATATTTCAGTATTTTTTTTTGCATAAAAGATAGAAGTATTTTTTATAATACGTTTTTTGATTCTAAATTTCTTTAAATGTTTTTTAAATAGTAAAAAAAATCATAAATTGTAAAAAAAAATTGTGAATATAATTATACCGCAATTTTTTATACGTGGCCTTATGTTTTGGTATGATTTTACGCGTTAATATACATAGAATTTTAACGCCTTTTTTTGTCTTTATGTGTATGAAAAAGATAAAAAAATGACAAAAAAAAATTATTGCGGTTAAGCTGGCTATATAAATACCGCTTTGATGCAAAAATCATATCAAAAAGGTGTTAAGGCAACAGAAAACCCGCACAAAACGTAATCTCAAAGCAATTGTATTTTTCGACAAATGAACGTAGTACGCGTTTGCAAACTGATATCTCTAAAATGACCTAATGCATAAAAATCTTAAAAAATTAAACTAAGAAAATTTTATGGTAAAAAAAATTAGTCAATCATGATAAAAATATACATTTATTTTATTATAATCAAAACAAATAAAATGTAGATTGTATCTTATTTCTTATAAAGTATTAAGTTCTTTTGTAAATTTATTATTTCTTGCAGATACATATGGGTGGAGAAACAATATGGAAACGATAAAAAACTTTTACACAGCATACATAAAAAAGCTTTTAGGGGTAATGGATTATTCTGATACGGAAAGAAAGGCTAGCAGTATATTTTTTATATATAATTACGACATGATTTGCATTTGTTCATGCGAGAACCAGCGTCCTCGAATAATTTTTGGCATATAATACTATTTTTTGTTATTTTTTTTATATTTTGGTATTAATATTTAGATTAAAGTGTACAAACAAAAACTGGAAATTGTCTTACAAATATAAAAAGACTATAAAAAACAAACCAGCAGCAACAACCGGCATGAGTCAAACAAATATCAAGACAAGTTAATTTTTGGGGGTGTGACAGCAAAACGTTATTATATTTCATCATATTGGCTATTATGCAGGAGATATGGAAAGTGAAAGAGCGCAAATATGCAGTCCATAAACAGTACTGTATGTAAGTTATACATCTGTAGTACAGTATTTTTATTTTTGTTTTTTTTTTAAAAAATCTTTTTTGTATAGAAAAAGAGTAAAACCTTTTTGTATTGCATTATAACATTGCCTTAATTTAATTCGTAATGATAGTTGTCTTTTTTAAAACAAGAATTGTATCGATATATCTAAAAACATGTTCAATAATAGTATACGGTTGTAACATACGAAAGAAAATTATTATTTGCATTTCGAAAACATTTTACTTTCTGCGATCGATACGTATAGTAGTAATCTACAAAAAAGTAAAAAAGGAATTTTTTAAATGTGTACTTTTGTCGTTAATCTATATATACATAATGATTTTAGTTTTACAGAATAATGAATTTTTAAAATTTTTACGAACTTGTAAATTATACGTAAATTCGTAAAAAAAGTTTATAAAAAAATACTCTACATCGCTAATATACGTAAAAATAAATATTTAATATTTTCATCATATGCATGAAGTATCTAAAAAGGTTTTATCTTGTTTATTATTGTTGGGGCCGAAATATAACAATTTCGTCCCCGTCCAAAAAATACACGTAAATATGCAAGCAAGCCATGAAAATGCAATCTGAATAGCGCAAATCGTGTAGAATTGCTATGCGCATCGTCTGCGCATGGAATCGCGCATTATAAAGTATTAAAACGGCCTTAGAAGCGGTATTGGTTAAACGGGCTGATACAGGGGTAGAACACTGTAACAGATATGGTATCGGGTGGATAGTGGAACAATGGAATATTCGTTAGAGATAACAAAGTTATATTAAGAAAATGTTTTTAAATAAACAGTAGGTTTTAAAATGGGTATTGGTAAAAGGTCAAAAGCTCCCAATAGCTCATCCAAAAATTATATCTAAGTAAGCATCGCTTGACTTGAACTTTGGAAAACATAATAACAAAAAAAAACAAAAAAGGCATTCTAGGCAATATTAAAGCCATTTTGTATATAAACATTAAATAACGCAAATTAAATCAGCACGTAAGTATTTTCAGGCAGCCATATAAAAATTTTACAAAAAAAATATTGATTTATAATGTCATAATAGAAGGATTTTTATATAGGTTTACTATTTATTTTTTGATAGCCTCACTAAAAGAGTCATTTTTATCGACAAAAAAAAATTAAGTTTACTATGCAAAAAATAATATGGTCTACAAGCTGTATTAGGATTTACAAAAAGTTATATGTATGCGTTAAAACATAAAAAGCAGTTTTTTTGGCTACAATTGCGGAGTTTTTTTCCATAATTACTTTTTTTTTTATAAAAACATATTTTTAAACAAATCTTTTGTTTTGATAATAAATTAAACTTATAATCAATTCAAGATTGATAATTTATTTGTCATAAAATTGTAGCGAAAAGCAATATTTAGTATTTTTCACATTATTATATGTCAAAAATATATTTATACAAAAAGCTAATATGTTGCAGGAAAATGTATGCATAAAAAGCAAAATAACAATATATACAAATTCATTATTTTTTATAACTCAAATTTGTATTTTTATGTACTTATAAGGGCGTTTTTTGTCTGGAGTGGGCCCACCGAAAAAAGATGGCCACTATGGTTACAAATGTTTAAAAATCTGTTGCCATATGCGCAAATATATTTAAAAACGCTTTATTTATGACACCGGTACGAAAAGTTGCATTTATGATAAATTTTTACATAAATTTTGTTTCAATTTTTCGGGGCTCACTGCTTCCATTAAAACCAGCCCTGATACTTATACAAATTATGTTTTTTGCCAAAGTTTAATCTGGAATTTAAACAAAGATCTTATTTGTATTTATAAGTTTTCAACCTAGGGCGTGTTCACATTGTGTTTCGGTATACCGATAATCAGTATACTGATTTTTTAATACGTATTGTCGGTATAGTGATTTTTTTTTACCGTTTTTTGTGTCCAAACTTATCAGTATACTGAAAAATGCATTTCATCCACTATATAGATTTTCTACGTTAGTATTTATAAAAAATTACTATACCCAATCTGTATGATCGTCACCATACAGATTTTTTTATCAGTATACTGAGCTAAAACTCAGTATACTGAAAGGTTTGAGGCAAAAAAAAACATCAGTATAGTAAAATTGAAGATAGTACTATACTGATTATAGGCATACTGACGTAAAATGGAGCACGCCCCTAATAACTTATCGAAAAAAACCCAGGCAAAAGATTCGTACCAAAAATCATACTACCTAAAAAAAATTAAATGTACATATGAAGAACAAGTAATAAAAAAATTTTTTGAATCGTGATTTGTCTGTTCTTTAACGCCAGCAAAATATAATTTAAAATGAATAAGCAATTTCAGTGTTTTTTTTTTTTTTTTTTATTTACAGTTGAAAATTTTTTTTGAAGCAATTTGAGAAATCGTAAGTATTGTTTTAGCTTATTAAAAGCAACTAAGCATCTGCTTTTTTATATGTCGTATAATCTTTTTTTTCTTTAGAGTCGAGGCTTATATATGCTTTGTTTTTTTTTAAAATGTTCACGTCGGTGTTTATTATTATTTAAAAAGAAAGACTCACAAAAAAAGGAATTATTTTGATAATTCATAGAAACAAATTTTAGTATTTTTATGTATAAAATGTAGGTGCAAATATGTTTTTTGTTGTAAAAACTAGGTTTTTTTTAAAAAAATTTATGAAAATATATTTATTGCCATTTGAACTTCTTATTTAAAAAACTTCGATTACATTTTTTGTCAATTTATAAAAAGAAAATTTATTAAAGCTAAAGAAAAATTATTATTAACACTTACGAAACACAAAACATAATTTACTGATGCTGAAAGGTTTATTAGACTACTAGAAAATATTTTCAACCTTATTAATTTTAATATAAATTATAGATATCTGTATAATTTTTTAATTATATTTTGAGATTAGCTATGCAATTATTTATGCTCCAAAAATAGGTGTAGATATTGCGGTTCCCAAGTTGTAAACGGATATATATAAAATTGTGCCTTTATATGATACTTTTACTACTTAGTTTATATATTTATTATACCTGTTCAAATGTCAAAGAGTTTGCATTTTTGTTCTCATATGTTATATATTTTTTGCGAAAAGCCGGTTTATTGCATCTTTAAGTTGCATTTCCCTATTTTATAATTCTAAATTATAAAGGAACTTTTTTTTTAAAAAAAAAGAACGGTTAAAGATAATACAAGCGTTCGTACGCATAATGACCTGAACAAAAAAATTATGCGTTTGTAAAACAATCTTAAAATAATTTTTTGTAACCTTGCAACAAAACTTTACTTTTTTTATGTGATATGGGGCGTTTAGCAACCGTAAATATTTTTTGTAATACAATTGCAATAGATATATATGTATGCTTGTTAGTTTATTATTATAATTTATACAAAAACAAGCATCTTTGTACATTAGTTTTACTATGTTTGCTATAAACACACTGTATAAATATATAGCGTCATGTTTGTTTTTTTCAGAGGCTAAAGTAGTTATAAAACACGATAAATTCTTTTAGCAAAATTATGTACAACTCGGAAAAATACAGTCAGTATATATATCAATAAAAAAACCTTTAAAAAATCTTTTAATTTTTTTTAGTAGCATTTTGACATTTTAGTTTTATTTTAGTAAACATATTTTAAATTTTTTTTTTTTTGGATACAAGGGTAACGCAATGTAATAAACACTACACGTAGTACAGTTAAATATGTTTGTAAAAGGGTTATGTCTGTACATTTCGTGGTAAAATCATAGAAAATACATGCACAACATACGACCTACGTAAAAATACATCCCGCATGTCAAAATTTGTCCAGTTCCTATAGGATTTTTTACCAAAAAACTTGTCTAGTGTATTTGCTATGTCATCTGCAATAGATGCAATCTTTATTTTTATTAAAAAACCTAGTGAAATGAGTTTCTATACTATTTTGATTGATTGATGTTTAAAGTCTCTTTTTGTTGGTTTTATCAGCAAACTGATTTTAATTTGTAAAATGATTGATAGCATGGAATATGACTTGTAGTCAAAATATTTTATTTGTATTAATTAAGTCTAATTTGTTTTTATTTTATTTTTTTGATTAAAATTTGCTCGAGTTTTGCTTTTAAAATGACTTCTTTCAAAATACTATAACCAGTTTCCAACGATTTATTGCTTATAAAAGGTAAGCAATCCAAAATCTACAAAATATACATTCAAAGTATATTATAATTTTTTTGGTGTTTTTTTTTCGTTAAGCCATAGTCATTACATTTTTTAAAAAATTTTTTTTTTTTTCCAAAGGGAGTATTCATTAATAATTTGTGTTACCTGCCTTTTTGTACATCTGTAAAAATATATTTAAGCACATAACTTATTTTTTTACAGAAATGAAAAGAGCAATCAACCAATTAGCTATAAAATAACTAACTAATACCGCCTTTAAACTGTTTTTGTCTGTTTTAAAAAACCGAATTTTTTAATATGACGTGTTTCGAGCTGTTTATGTTTTTTTAGTGCGCATTTATAGACCTTGCGAAAAAAAAACAGTATATATACACTTTTAATACAAGAAATAAAAAAAAGGCTTGTTTAGTAATACATACGACATACAAAAGATTTTTTATATAGTTAATTGTTTTTTAAAGTCTTTCCGCATGTGTATTTCTATTAAATGCCGACAGGTGAACGTTTTGCTTAATATTTGTACTGAAAAATTCGTTATTTAAATGATGGATGACTGTTTATTTGGCTTTCAAAATTACTTGAAGGGCACCAAAATTTGTAAAATTGTGCGAAAATTACTAAATTCTTTGATTTAAGGTTTGATAAACACTAAAAAGATGCCGAAAACTACAAAAAAAAATTGTACTTTGTACCGTATTGACATTATTTTTAGAATGGTGTATTTTCTAGATGTTTCTTTATAAATTTTTGTTTTCGTTTTTTAGCGCCTTCTAGAAGTTTTACCGCTTTAAATCAGTGCAAATAAGTATTTTGGCGTAATTTTACAGATTTTGGCGCTTTTCTAGTAATTTACGTGCTAAATACAAATTACTAGTTTTTTAATATTGCATTTGTTTTAAATTTAAACAATCATAAAATTTTGATTAAAATAATCTGGTCAAGGATAAAATTTTGCACACATAAAATTTTTTTTAAACATATAAATACTTATTCATAGTCGATTATCACAAAATTTGTAACCACACTTGAGTCATTAAAAAAAGATAAAAGTTTTCTTTTGTTAAAGTTATCAAAAAAACTAAAGAAATTATAAAACTCTTTTGCGACTGTAAAAAATATAAGTGGTTGCACACCTTTTTTAAAAAAAAAAAGATCTCTTTTAACCTGAGACTAATTAGTTTAACTTTAAAGTTGTGGTCCTTTGACTTTGAAGTATACAAACACAATAATTTCAGCCATAAAAACGTAAAATAGTCAAATAAAGCATATTTAATTATGCGTACAATCTTAAGTTTTGTTATATGCAGTACATTATTGCAGAAAAAAATACATAAGCGGTAATTCAAAAAGATTTTTAATGTTAAAAAAAAGTGTTACAGGGGTTTTAAGATTATTAAATCCTAATGTTACTTGTTTTCTTAGTTAAGTACTTACATATAATACATATAGTTTTTTTACTTAATCATTATGCATTTGAAATTAATGTTTTTGTTGTGGTAATTAATTCTTTTAAAAACTAATTTAATCTTTATCGCATACTAAATTTAATCATTTCTCAAAAAATTCGTATACAAAGATATAACATCTTTACAAAAATACAAATATGATACTTGATATGCGCACACTTTCGATAAATGCAGTAAAAACCAGTTCTGTTTTATATCTAGGGCTTTCATTTGCATTATTGTTTATGTTTTTAAATTGATTTTCTAAGTGAAAAATTTTACTCTCGTAAAGTGCTGAAAAAAGAGCACGTCTAAAAAATATTTTTTGTATTTTCGGCACGTAAAAAAAACAAAACGAACAAGAAGAAGACTAGGAAAGTCATGTTATGGTATGATTGAAGCATGGTCGACTAATAAACAACAAAAATAACAGG
>JAQFYM010005186.1:0-13763 GCA_034694785.1 Agrenia bidenticulata
CACACAAAATCAGCGAACGGTAATATTTAATTGTGTTTTTAAAAAGACAAAATCAGCGAAAGGGGTTACTAACTTCGTGTTATTATAAACACAAAATCAGCGAAAGGGGTTATCAAATTTGTGTTTTTTGTAACACAAGATCAGCGAAGGGTTAATAAGCTATAACAAATAAATATTAATAACTGTTATTAATACCCAGCCCTAGTATTTAGATATAAAGAAAGTCATATCTTTATAAAAAAAAAGAAAAATCAAACGCTGTATCATAAAAACAAAAAACAAAACTATTTTTATATTTTACATTTGCTACTACATTTTACTAGGGGTATAAAAAATTTTTAAAAACCGAATTATTCCAGAATTATTCCCGTAAAATAGTAAAGAACCAATCACCTAGGGTTTTCCGGTTTTTTTTTGATAAAATTACAAAACCAATTTATTTTATTTTTTCAGCTGATATTAAAAAGCAGTAAATACAGTTTTTGATGCGTTTAGGCACCCCTTCAACATTTGGGTACCCCTTAAAACTAAAGAAAACAAAGTAAAAAAAAAAAAAAAATGACTACAATAACATGATATGTAAAAAAAATCTTTTATAAATTCAAAACAGTATTTTTTTTGACTCTTGCTTATTGAAAAAATCGAAAATTTTTAATAGTATAAATGATGATATGTAAAAAATAATAATTTAAAATTACTTTTTAGCTATAATTATATAGTAAACACCCGTAAATAATATAGTTATTGTTTTCAACATTTACTTTTTTACTTTATTTTTTTTTTGTTTCATAAGCAAAAGAATACATATGGTTTCGTCTTTGCTTACTTATTTTTCTGTTTTTTAAACTTATACATTTCTAATTAATTTCTACTTTTTTTTCCTTAGCCACAGACGCGTACCCAGGAATTTTTCAGCCAGGGGTTAGTCAGTGTTTTTTGTAAAATTTACGTTTAAAAACCTTATTTTTTGATGTTTTACAGTTTATAATTTTTTTTTGAAAACACTTAATTTAATTTTTTTCTTTTGGATTTTTAGAATGAAAAAAATCTCTGCACAAAAAAAAACCCCTTCTTAAATTTAGCCGTGAAAAATTTTCTGAAAGGGGGGGGGGTCACCCCCATACCACGCCGTCGTGGTACGCGCTTGCATAGCCATAACAAAATCCGAAACGTTGGATGGGTACACAGACATAGGGAAAAAGAGGATTTTTCAAATAAAAATGAGCGCGTATTCAGAAATTTTTCCATTGGAGATTTTTCAGCGGAAATTTTCAACAATATTAATGCAATTGGTAAAAAAATGCCCAGGGGAGCTTCCCTTGGTAATACAATTTACAATGAAAAAAAGATTTTTTATAGGATAATTTATAAAAATGCAGTAAAAAAAATCAATGGTCATGTTTTTACCATGGAAATTTTTACTCCTTAATTTGGGCTGAAAATCTCTAATGAAAAATTTTCTGAACACGCCCTAAAAATTGAAATATATGCAACACAAATTTAAGTTGCACTGGTACGAGATTTTATTAACAAAAAAATTATAAGTGATTTTATGTTCTTAGTGGATGTTTTATTTATATTTCAAAGTGTAGAATAACACTAATTGCTTGCTCTGTTTTAGTTTTTAATAAAGATGACAGAAATATTATTACTGTCCTCTACACGATCTCGTGCATACCAATGTACAAACCGTATGGATATGATTCATTTAGCTTTTTTTTGCTCGATCCTTTGTATCTAGGAGAAATGCTATCATCTGTGTAAAAAAAAATCAATTTAATACATGAAAGATACCGATTATTATATTTAAAATATGGGTTGATTTTTTACTAACACAGCGTCATAAAATTCATCTAAACTTTTTAGAAAATAAAGACGGACGATAAGTCTGTATAAGAAATACTCCTGCAATCTAGTATTGCGGGATAAGTCATAATTTGGCTTTTTATTATACATTATCCATACTTAGTATGCTACAATCTTTAGCTGCAACTAAAATATTTTGGCTATAGATGAGGACCATTCATGCAACAATATACACATAATAAATTCAGTAAATTAAGTAAAGAAGTGAAAATATGTATCTAGTGGGAAATAATAGAAATAAAAAATAATTTTTTTTGAGTCTTTTTATTACTGAAGAAGCAATAAAGTTGCAAGAATCAAGTTATGATTCTAAAAATAAATAATTTGTAAATCTTCGGTCAAGAATAAACAAAGAAGAGTTATAGTACTTTTAAGTATTTTCAATATACAGGGTGTTTCAAAAGTATGGAAGTGCTATTTATTTAAGACCCCTTTTTATAGGCCAAAAGTACTTTGGTAAAAATTTGCCCATTTATTGCACGTAGGTAGCATAAGAATTCACCAAAGGTACGAATAAAGGATTTTTATGGTAGTGATATCGCTGCGGCAAAACTATTGCGTGCTTATAGTTTCAAAATTGACTTGTAAATTACCCTTCTTTTTATCTTTTAAATGTTTCAACCTGGGTAAATTGATCATTAGAGCACCCGGAAAAGACATAGAAACGTAGGCTAAAAACTCGTTTAAATATTTAAATAACTTTTAGGTTTGTTTATGAAGGGTTCTTCTTGGTAAATTACGTGTTTTTAGCCAGTTTTGTTATGTCTTTTCCATTTTCTCTAATAATCAATATACCCAAGTTGAATTAGTTAAAGGACAAAAAGACAGAAAAAAGGTAATTTCACACGGCAATTATAAAACTATAAGCACGCAATAGTTTTGCCGCAGCAATATCACTACCATAAAAATTCTCGATTCGTACCTTTGTTAGTTTGTTATGGTACCTACGCCCAATAAATAAGCAAATTTTCACCAAAGTACTTTTGGCCTATAAAAAGGGGTCTTAAATAAATAGCACGTCCATACTTTTGGAACACCCTGTATATACAATAAAATACCTTTTTTGTTTAAATAATAGTACATATTGTAATGTATAACTTATAAGCTAAGCAAAAATATTAGAAAAGATGCAATTAACAGTCTATAGCTAAATATGCAATATAGCTAAATTTTATACTCACACATATTTAATTCAAATTCAAATTTTTTTTAAAAAACCATTTTTTTTTTGTTGTTTAATGCGTAATTACTGGCATAAAGCAATCTATTTTATCATATAAAATGAATGCTGATTTTTTACATTTTATGAGACGAAATTGTAGTTTTTCTTTCGTTTTTGTGTATATTGTTATACCGTCAAATCTATATATTTGTATTTATTTTTTACCACTATTTTGATATATATTAAATGATGCAGCGTTTGTTACGTTAAAACAGTAATAACCGTTTTTAAAAAAATAATACTTTTCAGCATAAATTAATAATTGAACTAATATGTTTTTATATATAAAAAAAACACCGTATAAAACTATAAACACTCATTAAAAAACTTTTTTTCGTAATTATCAATTAATAATTTATTGGATTTTTGGAAGATATTGCTTACCAATCGATATAACAACATTAAAAAAATTTCGGGTAATTTCGGGTATATTGCGGGCCGGGTAAATTTTTTTTTGGGATTTAAAAATTGGCCAAGCCGGGCTAATTCAGAACTCTACTACAAATTTAAAATCAGGAATAAGTGTTGATTTTTGTATTTACCCCATGAGGTCGCTACTGATTTATATACATTATTTGTATTACGGGTGGGGTCGGTTATGTCTAGGGTCAACCATGAATGCATATGAAATATGCAAAACATGCAATTATATTTTATACCGGTATTACTACTTTTGGGTGCCCCTTCTATGAGTTGGGTGAACCTCTACAAGGAGAGGGATAAAAATGTGCATATACCAGCAAACAAATGAATAAATGTAAAATATGCATTGAAAAAATTAAAAGTGGTATATGTGCTCTAATTTAGTTCAAAATGCTAAAGACGTACAGTCGTGAGTTAATTTTTAAGCACAATATACCCTTGTCTTAGGACTATATTTTAAGCAAATGTAAATATACAATCGTTTAAGAAAATACAACATTTGTTATTTGTCATTCTCATTATATGAACCCGTAAAATACTTATGTTGGTGATTTCTAGGGTCGACCAAATGCATTTTTTACATCTTAAATGCATATTTTTCTCCATAAATGCATATTTTATGTTTTAAATGCATTTTTTTATGAATTTTTATACCCTTTATATGACCAAGATAGAAAAATTAAATTTTTTAGAAATCATGCCTGTGTGATAAAAATATACAGGTAATTTACAGTTGATCACCAATCGGGTTTTCTATATTTAGAGGTACAAAGACTATCTCAAAACCCCAGTAAATTAAATAATAATATAACCTTGTGGATGAAGAAAACGCAAACAATATCTTAATAATAACAGATACAATTCTTTTAACAATAAAATATTGAAAGAATGTAATACGCCAGGAATTTTATTGTTATATTTATTGATCTAGCATTCCAGCATTTATTTGAATTCTCCTTTGTTTCTTTAGCTCAATAATAAAAATAATATTTATAAATTGTAATTTTGTAATTTATTTTAGCATTTTATTTTTGTAAAATAATCTAGTCTAATATTATTTAAGAAAGCATTTCGTTACTTCTCCAACTTTCTGTATTTTGTTTCCAGATTTTTTGAATTGGTCTTTGAGGTAGTCAAATTTAGTATACTTTTTTTTTTAATATCTTGGTTTTAAATTGACTTTATAAACAAATAAATATAGTTATAAATTATAAATGCATATTTTGCATATTTTAATGTTATAAATGCAAATTTTCGCATTTTTATGCATTTATGGTATACCCTAGTGATTTCCCTTCTCTAATTTGTATTTTATATGAATCGAAATTAAAAGCAAGTCTCTTAATTTAAGCAAATTGACCCCTTTTTTTACTCCATGATACATATTTAGTACAAAATTGATTGAAATTTTAAGCAAAGGAGATGTCTTCAAAAGGGAGAAAAGGAAGCCTCAATCCAAGAAACTTAAATAAATATATATAAACGAGTTCAAATATACATAATAATGAAAAATTACTTTTTCCTATAATATGGCCGGCAGTTTCAGATTTGCTCGAATCCTTTATATTAAAATAAAACAATTGTGATTCTTACCATTATAAAATGATTTTTTATGATAAATATTATAATATTGTATATTTTTCTTCTACTTCTTTACAATACAAACGTGTCAATTTTAGAAGAAGTAATGTTAGACTAAATGTGCAAATATGCAACTCTCTTGCATACATTCCGTTTTTGTTCCGTAAAAAGAATAGCTATTGTAAACATTGTGATTTATACCGAACAAAAACAATGATAATTGTCAAGTTTTTAGTGTATTTTTTCCTTTCCTCTTACAATTAAATAAAATATCTACATTATAATAATGATATTGTTTTTAAATCATTTATTTATAACTTATATCGCTTGTATAATACATGAGGAATAATATTTATTTTGTCTATATTTTAAACATATCCCATATTTTAAGCACAGATTTGCTTAAAACTTGTTACCCCACTGTACTGCAATAAAAAACATGCTTAAACCTAATAATATCACTATGTGTAATTACTTGAAAAACGGAATAAAAAGAGTAATTTTGTCTTGATCAATAATTTTTATGGGTGGGTTTTCATATTTGTATCCCCTTACTCGTAGTGAGTCAACCAAATTTTAGAAGGGGCACTGAAAAGTATTAGTACCTTATTACCTATATTTATTTGTTTATAAAGTCAAATTTTAACTAAGAAATTTTTTAAAAGGAGGTACTACATTTGGCCCCCAAAGAACATTTCAAACCCCCTGGAAAGACAACACAACAAATTATTGAAGAATAAAAAAACTAAATAATAAATAATAAATTATTGAAAAAAAACTAATAAAATACAAAATACATTTTTGTTTAAAATTATTTTATACATTAAAGAAAAAGATAAAATTAAATTTAAATGATCTTTATAAATTTATACAGTAAAAATGTAAAAATGGTATTTGGTAGTTTAATTCAGTATTAATTTATGTGAAAAGAATGTTATCTATGTATAGAAATTATAATTCTGTATAGTTGTTTTTTTTACATCTAAAAGGTGTTTTTTTCGGTTTTTTTTTCAAGGGGTAATGAGATAGTCTTCGGAGTGTCAACTGCCGGAATATTTGATAAAAGACCAACTTTAAGTTCATCAGGATATTTTTTAACATAATAGCTATTTTTTACATATTTAATTTTTAAACGTTGTTTATATAAAGGGTATATAAATGCATTGAAAACATGCTTTTATGTGTAAAACATGCATTTATGCAATAAAATATGCATTTAAAATCTATAAATCGCAATTGAATGACCCTAGCTATATCTTTGTAATACTTTAATAGAACCATTTCCCAGTAAAAACAATGTTAAAAACACATTTGAAAAACCCCATAAACCCAAGCGTTTAAAATCATGGTAAAGCATACGTTTTAATATCACCGCCAGACAACAAAAGATAGTGTTTGTTTTGACAAATAGAAGAAAACCTTAAAACAAGCTATGAAAAATTAGCTATTTTAAAATATTGACAATTTAAATAGGACTATAAAATATTAAGTCAAATAATACTTAGATACTAAATCCATGGTTTACTATTTTTATTTTAAATAGAGAATAGTTTTACACATTAACATAGAAAAGAAAAAAATCGTAAAAGAAAGAGACAAATACATAAAACGGGCAATTTTTTTATATAAAATTTGATGTGTTGTTTTTTCAATACGAAAAAAAAAACTTATTTTTGCGATAAAAATGTTTTTTTGATAAAGTATGTTAAAACTGCAGATAAAATAGTTCGTTTTATAATAATAGTAAATCAAAAAGTATGGAAAAAATTACTTTGTATTAAAAATATTTTACGTTATAATGTATTTTAATTTTAAATTTTAAAAAATAATAATTTCCCAATAAAAATTATATAGAAAATTATACGATATACTATGCAAAAGCACACCCTAAGCATTAATATTGCCGTTTACGATATAACGTACTATTAATAAAAGAATTTTCTACATTCGGGGTCACAAAATCATGTTTTTACGAAGGTCGGTCATATATTTATTGTGCATAAAAATATAGTGGTTATATTTTCTACTTTTATTCGAAAAGAATTTTCATCTTTTTCTTGTTGCTTTTTTTTCCGCTAATTTGTAGATACCGTTTAGTACTAAAGTCTTCTTATTTCATATATTGTAATAAATAAAATTATCATTTTATTTTGGGGTATCAAAAAAATGGGTTTGAAATGTTTTAACTTGAAAAATCTACAAGCTATGTAATTTTGCCGTATTCTGCAGAGTTTTGCCGTTAAAACATAAAACTGCCATATTTATATTTTTTACTCATCTTTAAAAAGTTATATATTTTAATAGATTTTTTTACAAAAAGTCACAAATTAGAAACAAAACATGGCGTTTAGAGCGAAAATTACAATCTTTTCATTTTTTAAAACAAGAAAACTAATACGTTTTTCGTCAAAAAACTATTTTTAGAAAAAATATTTTTTACAAAAAAGTATAAAAAATATGTGTAAAGAGTTTTGTTCTCGCATAAGGGGTATATTTCTTTACAATATATTCTATCAAAACTCGACCTTTCAAAGTTTGTTTTATACGAATTTTCCAACTATTGTAGATCGTGATGATGTCGTTTTATTTTTCCCCCTTATATTCACTAGATACGCGTCAATTTACCGTAATTCTTTATATAAAGGCGTTTGTCTAATTTTTTTTTTTTTTTGCGGGGCTTTTCTTAAACCCACTTTTTATATATATATAATTTTTTCGTGTTTTCCTTTATAAACCTAAATGCATAAGTTTATTCCTTTGAATTTCGTACTCGTAACTGCTGTAAGTTTTGCACCCATGCTGCCGAGGGTGTGCTGTAAATTGTACTATTATAGGCCTGATTATATGCTCCTACTTTTTGACAAATTCTTACCCATGGTTTCAGTTACAAAATTTCTATTTTATTTTTTTCTAAACACTTTCCGTAAAGTTCTATTGGTGCATTGTACTCTTTCCATACTCACATGATGTCTTATACTGGCTTACGCTGTGCCTTATGCATCTGTTCATACAATAAGTTGCATTGTTTGTTGTAAAACTCTCGTCCCATATGCGTTGTTTTTTTTAGCCACTTAAATTTCCACCATTTCTAAGGAGTTGCAACTATTATGTTTGCGTTTTATTATCTATATGTTTATACTATGCTTTACGTGTATAATAGTCAATACCAATCAAGATGTATTTACCTTCTTCCTCTTATATATCAAACCTTACTATTTGTCATTTTTGTATATTTTTTAATGTATGTTGACCAGTGGCGTAGGAGGGGGGGGGGCTAGGGGGGCACGAGCCTTCCGACCCCTTGCTCAAAACTGCGCCTGAAATGAAGAAGGGGGTTATTTTTGTGCAGATAATTTTTTGCACAAAAAAATCTAAAATAAAAAAACATAAACATAAAAAAATTCAAAAAAAAATAATTAAGATTTTTCCCGATACTAATCAAGTTTTTAATCCATATTTTTTAAAAAACACCGACTAGCCCTGGTCACAAAAAAAATTCCTGGCTACGCCTTTGATTATGACCCCACCTTTTTTTTTCATATCACCGTACGCATACCGGTCAATTTTGCAGCGACTTTACTTATATGTTTCGGTTTGATTTGGCCAAGATGTATATGCTCGCTTAAAAACTATGTGTCGTTACAATTCCTTACTGTTTTGCTGCTGTATGTGACTTTCGTAAAAAGTATAAGACTGTTTTTAAAACCCTTTATATGTCTGTAACGAGCTTGCTAAAAAAATATTGCTTTAACAACGTGGACGCCTAAGCCATCTCTTCGCCTACCTTATATTGTATACTAAAATCATACCCTTTATATTTTATTTATTCGTCCTTAATACTTATATGCCAAAAACATACTTTGGTTGCATCCACTTTATTGCAAAATAATTCGAAATCACTAGTAAATAGCATGTTGTATATGTTTTTCTAGGTTTATTATCGCACAAATTATATCAAAGTATTTTAGTTCCGTGCCTTTCCAATTGATTTTACTAGAAATTTACGTTTTTCTTTATGTTGTATTATGCCTTCCTACATCATTTTCATATTGGCATAGTACTTATCCGATGTTCGTTTGGCTTGCAATCTTATCATAATATAACTTACAATATAAGCAGTATAATACCGTATAGCCGTAGTATTAACAGCATTAGTATTGCGTCTAAACGTTCAGTATGTGTATCATTTGCATTCTTCTATTGATCTCCCTTATTTGTCGTAAAACATATAATATTTACCCATTCATTCGTAATCTTAAATATATCGAAAGAAAAAACACTGTCCCCTAAAAATTCGTAATTTTTTTTTTGTTTTTGGTATCTTGCAAGCCATCGATTTTTCCTTGCTCTCATCATCAAACCAAGTCCCACTTTCATTCATATTAATTCCTAACAATACAACACACTGTCTTCTATTTTGTATTGTATTCATGTTGTCTTTTAAATTGCAATTTTAAAACATTTTATATGCTTGAAGTACAATGATAACATGTCTTACAGCTGTCCGCATATACTACTTAATAATAGCAATATATTTGCACGCTTTTTGTCTAACAATTACTTAGATTACTTTTATATTTTATTTTGAGTATGACAGAAGCAACTGTACACATCATGCATATTTGTTTATATGCCCTTTTTCTCCTGTTTTCTTTTAAGGCCGTCTTTTGATATTCTTCCTTGCCCAGTTTAACCTAAAAAGTATGTACCATCTAAGTCTAGAGCCGTTGACTATTGAGCTCTTCGAATTTTAGTCCATGTTCGTTTTAGGTTGGCATTACTTGTCTTTTTTTTTCTTTGATTATAATATTATTTGATTCAATGAAATTCCATCAAAATCTCAATTTTGCATTTGACTTGCAAATTTTCTCTTGTTTACTTGTTCCACCTAGACCCTGATGGTCTTATAATGGCTTTTTATTGGTCAAACTGTAGTTTGGTTGCCTTGTCAGCATTTATTGCTGTTCTTCGTATTCTCATCGTTTAGTAAAACAAATTTAGTCTCTTGTGTACCCATTGGACATTAAATCTTTGTATATTCTGTAATAATAATGTGGTATTTATTGCTATGCAGCTTAACTTTTTATATATGCCAACATGCATATCTGTCCCGTTGCACTATTATTTTGCATTTCATAGTTATTTATAATATTACTATAACGATTTTTACTATTAAACAAAACATCAACGTCTTTATTTTTTGCCTTCCCTCTTCTTCACAGTCTTTTTTTTCAGTTGTACTTTCTATGCCTTCTTTAACCATTTCCTTTTTTCTTTAATATCCTTTTTTCTTCTCTCTCTCCTATCGTAAACATTACAACCCCGGGAGGGCTACTTACTGAGACAAACAATCTAACATGTTTATTTTATCTTTAAATTTTCTTGTCATAATTATGACGCTTCCTTTAATTTCAACTATATCATTTTTTATATTTTTTTCTACTGATTTTTTTTTATCTGCCTGATTCTCTTATCTACAGATTTACCATACTCTGCCTCAATATTTAATTGCTAATTAATGTTGCGATTATGATCAATACTCCAGCAGAATAGATCTGTCATTTCTATCTTGCCTCTTCTTTTTGCATATCTATAGGAAGCTGTGTATCCCGTAGAAAACCTTTTGTATGTTTGCTCGTGAAGTATCTGTTTGCTTGCTTGTATATACACATTATTCTATTTTTTTACTTCTTTATTGCAAAATTTATATTATTACGAATCATCTTTGCTTCATATTTATTGCATTTTTCATAAGTCTGAACGTCCATCGCTCTTCCTTCGTTTGCATATCATATATAATTTATTGTACTTAATTAAAGCACTGTAAAACCATTTTGATTGAGCTTGCCTCATCTTGTATATTATATAAGTAAAGCCAATATTGAAATTTGAAACAATCTGTTGTAAAGTTAGATATTGATATTGTTGGTTTGTTCTTTGATTTCAAGTTCGAAATGATATCCATGTAGAAAGAGTATTGTCGTCACTCAGAGAGAAAAATTTAATACTGTATATATGCATTTAACATAGTATTCACTTTTATAGTAAAAAAAATATAATGGGCAAAAAAAGCCTTTAAAATAAAATAAACCATTTACTACTTTTAAGTATCTATATCTTAAAAAATTTAATTAACCCATTAAGTGATATTCGTTTATGCGGAATAAAAAATCGCAAATAAAAAAAAATTAAGACGTGATTTTTAATTATAAATAATACTGTTTTTTTTTTTGGCTTTGCGGCAATTCCTTTACGCACCTAGATGTAGTGTTGTGATGTCTCATATTTAATTCATATTAGTAATATAATTTCTAAGGATGCTTTCTTTTCTTCGCAAAGTATTAAATTTTGTATACGTACATTGTATAATAAAAAAACTGCATGAACGTAATACAACAGCACATCCGGCAAAATCTTACAATATGCCGTAGTAAAATTGTCCCCACCGTAAAAAAGCCTTTTTAATTTTTTCGGATATAAAATTTGTTTTTCTACTGTTAAAAAAGGTGTTTTTTGACTGGGATAATAACCGGGTGATTAATAATCGTGTATTTTTTGTCTTATATGTAAGCGCATAAGCCCGCTGACATTTTTCCTACAAAATTCCTGCTTACGTACCTTCTTTTTTTTTTTGTATGTACTGTACTAGACAGGAAAATTTAAAACTGTTTTATTTACAATCAAAATATTTGCGACAGTTTGTGTTACGACCGACCACTTTATACGATGTGTTTTTATTGCTTTTATTGAAATATTATTTCGTTAAATATTTAAAACAACTTGAGACAGTATGATAGATCCATTGCTAGTTTTAAGTATATACGCGCTTGTTTAATATGGTAACGGGTTTTTTCTTACGTCAGCACTAAACTTAAACAGATTATTTTTTACCATGCAGATCAAAATATTAAACTATTTTTTTTGCATTACAATCGCTGCTTTTTACTGCATTGCTTTTTCTTTTATTTTAGGGTTTTATGGTTGTTATAAAATTTTTGATTTAATGAAGTGTACAGTTTTCCTGTATTTTTTACAGCACATAATATTTTAGAACAAAAAAATACTCTTTTTAATTACAATAAAAACTAAAAAGTCTTAAAATACAGTTTTTCGCAGATTAAAAACTTAGTAGCTTTTGCCTGCATTTTGAGTTCCTCGTTTTGGATGAGGCATTCAAAGCTTGTGTTTTACTATTCTTGGTCATACTAAAGATGATATTTATTTACAGATGTTTACTTATATACCTTTATACCTGTTCTAAAACCTTTATCCTTATACTGATATATTATCTTAGTTCTAGATTGTGCTTATATGAAAAGCTTTATGAAACGCATCGCGTTTCTTACATTCAACCAAATTCATGCGCAATCTCTAGAACTTTGCGATCCACATCGATTGCAGTTTTCAAACTTGAATATAAACCCTTATTTACAATATCATTCACGTTTCTAGTTAGTAGGGGTGAAAAGGGCGTTTTTATCTGTTCCAACCCTAACACCTCTATGATATGAAATTCTGCTTATCGATTAGAGACCTGCCCGGTTCCTTTTTTTTGACCGCCAAAACCATACACGAGCGTATTTTTTAATCGCATTACCGGCCCGGACCAAACCGGTAGGTTTAATAACAGAACCGGACGCATAAATTATGCCAAAATTTACAATTTTTTGCAAAAAAACTTTTATTGCAACACAATGATCAATTATAAATTTAGAGTTATTTACAATAAGCAAAGATAATGCTTCTTGTTTAACTTTAGGCAACCTAGCAATTAAATAACAATACAAAAAATGTTATATTTACCTATAAAGTGTTCCTTTTTAATGTTTACAATAAATAAAATATACATTTTCTACGAAGTTGGTATTTGAAGTAATAGAATCGTGATTAAAGTGAAAAGCATGTATATACCTGCATATGAGTCAACAGAATTTTTGTTTGCGTATATTTGCTGTAAACTTGACATGGTATTTAATAATAAAAGCACGTTATTCTAGATTGAATGTAAAAAATTTTAGATTGAATACTTAAAAATTTTTAATTGCCATATTATATAGGGAAGTATAATTAAAAAATAAAGATTCGTCTTTTGCCTATTTTTACCTGATATAAAAAATCAAAAAAAAAATGTTTCTCGGAAAGTGATAATCGGACCAGACTGGACCGATGTTCTGTAAAATTTTCGTATTTGCAAAATTTTCGTTCTACTGTAAAATTTTCGGAAAGTCTATGAAAGCGATTGTATTAGAAATTCGACTAAATGTAAAAATTATCTAAATAAAAACACAATAATTTTTTTATACTTTTATTTTTTTCATCAAACACCAATGCAAAAAACCCTGAAAACTAAAAAAAATACAAAAAAAATACGAACAGGCGGCGCAAAAAAACAAATAAAAAGTACGCAGACTAAAAATATGTCTAAAAATTATCATTCTTTTTTGATTTTTTTTAGCAAAAAAAACCAATTTTTTTTTTGTTACAAAAAAATGCGAATAAAAAAAAAGATGCTTCAATAATGCATTGTGTTCCTTGTCTGTTCATATTTTCGTTTTCATATATTTAATTGCGGTAATTTTTAAATCCGAAAATTGTACAGCAAACGAAAATTTTACTGTAAAATTTTTGTTTTGGCAAATTAATTTTGACAAATCTAACGAAAAAAAATAGT
>JAQFYM010005187.1:0-13763 GCA_034694785.1 Agrenia bidenticulata
ATTGCCATATGTGAGGCACACGGCAAGGGCATAATCTTTAACTGTCAATATATTACACTTATAGAGCTGCAAATATGCTTCGCGCGTTATCATAAACAGCTGTAGTAGTTTTAATGTTTTACTTATCATAAAATTCTACACATTGCATTACACAATGAAAGATCTTTTTAGCTGCAATACTTATAATAATTATAATATACAAAAACATATGATTTATCAGGGTTTTATTAGAAAAACAAAACGACTTATATATTCTTATATTTTGTATCTAGGTTATTGTATTTATCAATGGTTAATGATACTAAGCGCCCATTTTAGCTGCAAAACGATTGTTTGAAGTATCTATGACTAACTTACGTAATGTATTGCGCAATGTCTGTCCGCTAAAATAGCGCGTTTCTATAAATAAATTTACAATCGGGTTCCAGAAAATAATCTGAAGGTAAATGAGGTCAGTGGCTTTTAATTAGTACGCAAGCATGCTATTATAAAGTAAATTGTTTTGACCGCTTCATATTAGATATGATGCCCATATTTCATATATGTCATGTTGACTCAGGTCTTTTGTATCTAATCTCCTGTATTTTTGCCCAAAGATGCTCATGTTTTTGCTAAATTTGTCTTTGCAGAATAAACGTGCCATTTTATTGTATCATAAATATATTCAATACTATAAAATACACATGCTGCTTTCTTTGTATGTATGCATATAAAAAAAGTCATCAACTTATGGTCGTAATGTTCATTTAGCTAAAAATCATCTTCATTAAAAAGTTCGTCTTGCAAATATATATATTGGATTAAAGTATTAATGAATAGTATCAGTATAAAATCTAGTATCCGTATTATTTTTGAAGGCCTTCAACCCAGTACTGATTAGCAAAAGCGGCTTTGCATTCCAGTTAGGTCAAATGTCAGCTTTATATGCGATGTTTTGTGCAGTTTGTGATTGGCTGGCAAATATGTGTCTTTGTCTTTTAACTTTGTCAGAAAAATTTTAATGAATTAGTCAATGTTATACCTTGTTAAATTTTTTGTCATCAATTGCATTGCCTGCATTTACGATGATCTGAATCTTATCTTGCTGCGCAGATTACTAAATTGTTTTTTTGTTATTTTCTATGCATACCTTTTTCAATGAGTTCATTTTATTAGCCGGGCAAAACTAAACAAAAAACAAAAGAAGTGTACTTTAGTAGACAAAAAAACAGTAAAATCCACAAGGTTTTGTGTATATGTATACTATCATAACCACATACTATATTTTGAAAAGATTTTTACATTGAACACATAAATTTTAAAAATCAAACATTTTGGATCCGATCCTAATATTTTATTTGCAAAAACGACCATTTGCATATTTTTTATTTTTTAAAACTCTTTAAAATACTTAAATCCATGCTATTTTCATTACTGGCGGAAATTGTTGATTTTTGATAAATAATTCCGAACGGAAACGGTTTAGTAAAGCAATTTGAGTACACAGAGTCAAAGATACCTAACATTCTTTGACTGTTTCTCTATTAGAGAAATATTTTTTACATAAAAATAAAATTTGCTACGTTATAATTACATTCGCATGTAAAAAATTATTTCGGTAGATTATTGTTGTGTGCTTACGAAGATTTTGTAAATTTATTGTAATCTGAATATAATTTTAATCTTTTTTTTTACTAAATGTTTTTTTTGCGGGGAAACGTATATTAAAAAGAAAAAATTTTTTTTATGTTTAAAGTTCAAGTTTTACATAGAAATTCATATTATGAACAACCTTATATTTTTAATGAAAATATTTTTTTACCAAATATTTTTTAAAAGAAACAATTAGATATGAGTTTAATAAAAACGACCCAGTTAAAAATTGAATAATTATCTAAAAATGTCTACACCATTTTATTTTTGCTTATTATAATGTTTTTTTTCTGATAACTGCTTATTTCTGACGATCATAAAATAAGATAACTTTACTTTATGTCATGACTTGTATTTTTTATTGCTCTTTTTGTCTTTTCTTATGGATTTTAAGTACAAGTATCCAGGGAATGGGAAGAACGGCGGGGCAAATTTTTTTCATTCCTTAAATCAAGGAAAATACTTTTTGTCGCCGGGGGTGCAAGTGCCCCTACCCTTGTCGATCTACAGACGTCTTTTTGCGTACCCGTTCGACCGGCAGGGTCAAGATTATCAAAATCCAGGTTCCGGGCCGACTAAAACTTGGTTTTTTTCACGCCGGGTCCCGACCGGGTCCGCCCTAAGTCATCGTAGAAAAACGTGTACGTAATCACGTTATGTATTATATAGGTCTATACATAGGCGCTAAACATTCATAGATTTTAGCTTTTAATAGAGCTACTGATACTAAAAAGAAGAATCGATATATTTAAATCCGAGTTCGGAAATTTTCGGGAATCACAAAAAAAAATTTCAAATTTGTCATTGTATTGACTCAAATCTTTGTTGTAATATTTAAATACAAAGTCAGTTTTTATTAATGTAATTGTGCTTTGTAGTGATTTATGTGTAATATTTCTTTATTTTCCAGACCCTTAAATAAACACGGAAAACAATATAAACCAAAAAATAAAGACTTGTAAAACACAAAATCTATAATAGATAGCAAGGCCAATACCTATTTATTAGTAAAAACTCTTATCTCGCAACACAAAGTGCAGATTCTACTTTCTATAAGGAATGTAATAGTGTTCTTAAATGTTGATTTAGACAAGGAAAATATCTTAGACGTATATTTCAAATATGAACCACTTATTCAAAAAAGTTCACGTGCCTCGTTGTCCTCACCGAAAAATTTCCATTGATAAAAGACAGAAAAATTCCTGGGAGTTGACTCTATAATGATTTATCTATGAAAATATTTGATGATCCCTTCAATATTAATATAGTAGAAAAAAACTGGAAATTACCTATATATTCTAGTTCGACATACAGTAAAAAGATAATACCTAATAAATATGAAACTATTATGAACAAATATTATTGAGAAATTCACCTAAATTCCTTCCTATATCATGTTTGACAGAAGTCCAGATTCCAAGCAACAAAAAAAAACTGGATATGTAAAATGGTAAACAGGATTTACAAAAATACCATAATCCTTATCTTATCGAAACCGTGGTGATATATTACTGTAATACAGATACAATTATAGTAATTTACAATACAATTGTGTTTTAATAGTTAAAAATCATATGAATCTTGCTAATTTCCGTGTTTTATTATCCGACAAGGAATCCTATTGTCTTTCGGTGGGAAAAATCCAGAGCAAATATATCGCCATTCTAAGCCTGTAACTTGCCACTGCCATGCCATCCATAATTACCTGATACAGTGGCTATGAATTCCCCAGTGGCGTAGGAAGGGGGGGGGGCTAGGAGGGCTCAAGCCCCCCCTTGTAAAAAACTGCGCCTGAATTTAAGGGGGGGGGTCTATTTTTGTGCAGGGATTTTTGCGCTAAAAAAATCTAAAAATAAAAATGAATAACATAAAAAAATTCTAAAAAAAATAATTAAGATTTTTTGCGATAAAAATCAAGTTTTTAGGTCATATTTTTAAAAAAACACTGACTGCCCTGGTCACAAAAAATTCCTGGCTACGCCACTGGAAGGCCCCCACTGCAAGAGTTTTTGCAACTAGCTTAAGAGCTGATTTACGGAGTAAAAAGAATTTTAATAATCTTAAACGAATATCAGAATGCATAAACCAACATTTGTTATATGATTTACGATGGGGTGACAATATACGGTTAGAAATATTTTTTTATAAATAAAACCTAACCTTGAAAACTTGTTTAGATACTAAAAACAAAGATGATACATTAAGACAGGTCTTCTTCAGTAGTTCATTTAATGAAAAACTTAATTATGCCATTGAATACCAGGAAATAACAATCATAAAAAAAAGCTGAAAAATCGGATATAAATTATTAAGATCAAATTAAAATAGTATTTGATTTCTATGATCTAATAAATAGAACTGAAGATAAATTATGAATGAAAAATATAATTGCCACGTACCCAGATATAGTATTTAGAAAAAAAGACAAATGTGCTGGAGTAATGAAGTTGCTAAATGCCTATATTTTTGTCAATTAAATACAGTAGATATAGAATCACCCTCTAGTAGTTACAAACATATTTTAAACAATAAGAAATTCTGTATAATGTTTTTCATAATGAAATTTCGATTAGGACACGACTTTAATATAAAAAGAAGAAGGATAAATAAATAGATAATTTAAAAGTTAAAAAAAGAATTAAATATTATTCTACGGTATTTTAAGTTTTGCATTAAATTAAAATTTCATGTAAAAAAAAGGATTTGTGGTTGACACTGCATGCGCTCCATGGGCCTATTAAGAATGCTTAGATTGAAATAATTATCTTATTATTATATTAAAACGTTTTATTGTTTTATTTTATTTCTAACATATAATCAATAGTTTGCGATGATGCGGGCAAGTCATAATTGCAGAAAAAATTACAAAAATCGCAAAAACATGCGACAAAAAAAAAACAATTTTTTGCCGATTTTTTGGATGGTTTTAAATACATCGAACGCAAACAAAAGCATGTTTATGTGTCTGCACATCAGACAGTATTATTTTTGTAGGATTTTTTGTATTTGTTGTGCATTTTAGCCAGGATTTTAAAAAACAAATGCAAAGAAAAGAGTCATTTAAAAGGAAAAAAACTGTTGTTTATGAAACTTTTAGCTGCACTTAAGCATATAAAATGCATTTGACTTGCTTTTGTGATGATACTTCCAATTATTGTCAAAAATAGTTCAATAATCTTTAAAACATTTTTGGCATTTAGATAATTTTTTTACGAGTTTGCCTCTATTAAAAAGGAAAACGCCAAGTAATATACAAATAGCATGTATATTGACATTAAACCTGATTTCCGGGCTTAGAGAGCACTTTTTTTGCGCCAGGAAATTAGAATTTAGGCGAATCCGGCCCACTAATTTTTACAAAAATGCAAAGCCATAAGCGGATGTTTTTATGCCTTGACAAAATCTTTAAAATACATTTAGGTACTTGTATTACACAAATGATTATCTTCATTTTATTTTACGGCTATGTAATTCATAAAAAATATGAAATCTAGAATTAATTGTGAGATTCAAAACAAATAAAGACAATTTGCGTTTTAGGTACCTTTTGCCAGTAGTTTTCTGAAACTTTCCCTATAAATGATTTTGACTCGTAGCCAATGAATTTACTACATCAAAAATAAATAGACATATATGCTAATTTACTAATATTATATGTTTCTATCGTTTATTTTGTATTATTTTTAGGGTTTTTTACTTTCACAATGAAATTTTAATAATCCCGAATTGTCACTAAAAATCAGTAAAATCCCTTAAGACTCCACCCCAATTTTTCCGAACCCTGTTGTAAATATAAAACGATAGTAAACGCAAAAAAAATTCTCTAGGTAAATATTTATCTAGAGTAGCACACTTTGTGTTTCCCTTACATAAAAAAACCCTTATTTAAATTTTCAAAAAAATAATAGCAATATGGAGTGTTCTAAAAATATTACAGTAGTGTCATTTTTTTATGCAGTGGTGAATAGACATGATTTACGTATTTTTTTATACAGGATTTTAAATCTATTGTAATATTAGTAAATTTTAGTTCTGCATATACGATATTTAATATTTCCTATCTTTTAAATTTACAAAGGCGAAAATAACAATGCTAATTTTACATTTTTTTTATGTTTTTCTTTTAAATTGTTAAATTTTTCAATTATTTATATAATTTCTATTTTTCTATTTTCTTATTATTCAATATTCTAGGCAACGAGCAAAAATTTTTAGAGAAAAATGACACGCCATTGACAGGTTTATGATTTGTTTGTATTTTAAAAAAACAGGCCTTTTTTGTAAAAGATTCAGCAAGAAAGTTTATAAATAAAATAAAATGGTAGAAAGTAAATGTGTTTACGGGTAGAAAAGGTTGTTTTAATCTTTTTTACGGCATTCCTGTAAATATATTTATAGTATGGTTTTTGTTATGAATATTATATTTTGATCTGTATTTTAGGAACTTATAGCTTGTCATCAGGGTTCAGACATACGTAAACTTAGAGATTTTAAAAATGGAAAGGGTTGTGTTTTCTGCCCGACACGATAGGAATTCATGTCTAGCCAAGTTGCCTACATTCGTTTCTCACCATCAACGCGGATAAGCAGTGATAAGAAAATTATATTAACCCATGGAACATGAAGGGGATAATGAAATGAAACATCAATGTCATCGAGATAATAAATAAAACAGCCCATAAGATATATGGTGGTTCCCAAGACACATTAAAAAAGCATATACAATTGTAGCTCTAACACAAATAGTTAATTCAATATTTAGCATAAAAGAGGCATAAAAACACATTTCAGATTTTTTTAATTTTAAATGTTATACCTTTTCTTTTGTAAATTCACGAAATTAAAAATGATATTATTTGTTGCCATAGTAAAGTTTGTTTAATTAAAGTCACTGTGATTTGCTTAGAAATATGCACAGTTAAACCTCTATCCATGATCATAGTTTTCGTTAAATCCAAAAATGATCATCGATAGGATTTGTCCACAAAAATAATTCCGAAATAAAATATAAAAAATAAATAGAGTAGTAATTCTGCAAACATATACAATCAGCAGTTGCATTTTGCGTTTTCTATACTTACTAAAAGTTCTGTTCTGAGGCCAATTTACCCCCAAAAAGAAAACTGCTCATGGATGGAGTTGATCATGGATAGAGTTTTTACTGTATAAAGCTTTTTAATAATTGATTTAAATATATTGAATAATATAGGGTGTTGAAATAAAAATTTATAATGAAGATATGTAGGCGTCAAATCACAACTGATATTATCTATTACAAATATTTTCGACGACTGATTTTATTTACAATATATAATGAAGCAAATACAACAAAACAGCACTTTATTTTAAATGTGCATCTATATCAATTTAATTTTTTTTTGCAAACTAGTGGCTGTCATCCTTTCACCTGTCATTTCAAATAAAATGATCAAGGTAGGATTTATCTTAGATTGTCATTTTTCCATTTTCGGACGAAATGAAAATACTAATTTGAAAATCTCCCTCCTCGATTTCTTTAAATAATGTGCGATTTTTATGATGAATAACACTAAAATAACCAAAAATGATGACATTTGACGGATAGAAGAATGTAAAAAATAGAGGAATGCAATATTAAACTAAATAAAAATATATATTATCCAAAAAAAATTCTATATGGGGCCGTATTTCGTCAAATTACAATTTACTTTATCAAAAATTCCATCATTTATTAAATTTTGTTTATTTAACAAAATTGCATAGAACAGTTCATAGAATATCATCAAATGTTTGAGAATATTTGCAGTCTTAGGGATATGTTTCCCGACCAGAAAAAGGAATCTAATATCCATTCATTCCAAGATGGATTTACGCTATATGATAAGGAATATTTAGGGAATATTGAGCAATGTCCCATTGATATATTTGATATAAAGCTTAGTTACTATGCCAAGAAGAAGATATGCCTGTACAAAACAGAGATGTGCAGGAGCTTCGAGGAAACGGGGTTTTGCAAATATAGTGAAAAGTGTCAGTTCGCACATTCCCCAAATGAACTCAGGCTCATCAATAGGCATCCAAGATATAAGACTGAAACATGTAAAACATTCTGGGAGCAAGGCACGTGTCCATATGGTAAAAGATGTTGCTTTGTACATATGGAAAACAAAGGAGAGAAAAATAAAATTGCAAATAGGCCGATTGTTGTGGGCGATGAATGTTCATTGGAATCAATAAATTCACAAATACAAAATGACATTGACGAGACAACCATACATGAAGCGTCTGAAGAAGAGCAAAGTTATTTTTTAGATGGCATTTTTACAGAAGAATATGGCGAGTCAAGCGATGAAATTCTTAATGAAATTCTTATGAATGAAATCGACAAGAATGATGTAAAATTTAAAACTAGGGAAAAAGTAAAGCAAGCTCTACTCGCGAACGATCATGAATATACAGAAGAATCACTCATAAAAGAAATGAAGCCTTTTCGATTCGAAAATGCTGCAAATATATGGGTACCACAAGATAAAATATTTTGCTTTATACCCAGTTTTCGCACAAAAAATTATAGAAATACAAACCAGCCTAAGGCACCAGGGGAGAATCTTTCTCAAGTTGAAGGAGATTCAGAAGTTATAGGGTTCGTGCTTAGGAACTTGAAAATGTAAATAAATATTCGCACATTAAAATAGACCAAATGGGGTATGCTATAGGGATATAAAATCCCGGTTTTTGCCCCCTCAATGTAAAATGAACAATCTTGGTTTATATTTATATAAATCAGTAATTATAGTAAAGTCTCGAAAGTAAGTTTAAATTTTATAGAAAAATATGGGATCAAAATAAAATTGATGCAATATTTTTGTTTTGAGCACATAATTTTTTGTAAATTTTAATACTTAATATCATGAATTCACGGTATTTTTGTCTTTTTCTTTTTCTTGTTTTAAGTATAAATCGACATTATTGTTGATATGTTAAAATTTTCTAAATAGGCGAAGAAGTTTTGTTGTTTGTGAAGAGTTATAATATTAGAATTTTAATTCTATTATAAATGTGTACATGAGACAAATATGCAATTAAACCTACGTTATGCACGTTTTCTGGTAACAAAACATTGATTGCGATTTATTGCTATATAAAGGCAGGTGTTTTAAATAACATAAAATAAACTATTTGTTATCATAGTTAACCATAAAAAAATAATACATATAATGCATGTTTTTAAAGTTGAAAACAAAATTAATAATACTATCAGCAGTATTTTTTATAAGCTTATTTTTCGCCTTTATACAAAGTGTCCCAAAATTAACGTATGCGAAAATAACGTTTGAAACGAATAAAATCCACATGAAAAAGTAAATAATAAAACTTATACATTTTTATGAATTTACTTTATTGAAAATGGGGTTTAAAAATATTAACATGAGCAAAAATCGCATTTTATGGCCTTTAATTTTGCTTAACCCTGTATTAATAGCGTATATGTTACTTTTTAGAATTTTTAATACTTGTAATAAAATTCTTAGGTGTAGGTACCATGTAAAAACTTAAAAAACGCTTGATAAATATATAAAATTTTATTTTTTATAATTTTACAGATTTTATTCATTGAAACGTTTACTCTTTAATAGACACTGCTTTTATTTTTATGAGCCTTTTTCGCGAAAAATACCATTTAAATATACGATTGCTGTAAATTATAACAGTCACATATAAGTGACATAAAGAATAGCAAATAAATTGCTAATTTTAAAGTTGATGATGTGGGGTTATATATAATAATTAAGGTTTTCATCATGCGAAAAATAAAAAACCCGGGTATACAAATATTAAAAAATCAATAAACCTGAACATATGCTCACCATTCGCGTATTTTTGGCTTTATGTTGTTAATTAGTATACGCAGAAAAAGTATATATAAATAACTTTTTATCAGTTATTCGATTTAATTTCGGTAAATGTATATATATAATGTTTTTGTTTTTTTAACCATTGTTTGTCGCTGTCTAACCTAAAAATGTGCATTCTATAATATATGCCCCCCTTCGAAAAAAAACATCAAGTGGTAATTAATTTACAAAGTCTCGAATTCGGTAAGTTTATTTTTTTATTCTGACCTGCCCGACACTAACCGGAAGAATTTTTTTTTGTTTATATTTTTAGTTGCATGTAAGCAGACCCTTATCTGTTGAAGTTTAATTTTTGCTTTTATTGTTTGCGATTTTGCTGTTTCTTATACCTCTTTTGGTGTTTACTTTTTATTTTATTTTAGAAAAGCAAATAAAAGTTAATGGTATGATTTATAAGTACTTTAACATAAAATCGCAGTTTAAATTAACTCATCTAACTAAATTACATGGTATGTTCAAAGTATAAAGCTATCTTAACCGTGTAACCTGCAACTTTCTTAACCCTTTTTTTTTACTAAAAAATAAAGTAAATTAAGAAAAAATCATAGCATTGAACGTTTTTTTACACGCATAAACTCCGTAAATACAAATTAAAAAAATTATTAAGTAAAAAAATATTTTTTTAAAGAATCTAAACCATAAAAAAAGTGATTTCTTTATGCATGAGATCCATTTAGACATTGAATATGAAAAAATAGCCTGAGAATTTTACTATTTTCAAAATCTACTATCTTTTTTTATAAATGCCTTGTGCTTCTGTATTAAAAACGACAAGGATAATACCCAAATTCCCGAAAAAGTACCCGGGGAATTTTTTTATTAGCAAAAATCAAAAAACACTCGTATATTCAAACCCCGAAATACTCCGGTTAAATAAACTAATACAGGACGAAAATGTATATTCTTATCCGCGTCGGATAACTGGGATTCGTACAAAAAGCATATAAAAGGATAACTTAGCATAGGAACAACCTATCATATAAACAATAAAGGTTGAAAATCAAACTACATAAAAATAAAATTACGATGCTACTAAAATATCATGTGTAAATAATTGAAGTTATTTATTGATAACACCTTACACCCATTTTTTTTACTATTTTAAAATGCTTGTTAATTGCTATTTTGACTTTATGTCATTGTATTTTGTAATTTTTGGGTCCGGTATATGTTTTTGATACATAACCTTTTAGTTAAAGCTATAAACTAACCAATATTTCGTTTTTTTTACTCTATTTTGAGGCGAAAATAGTACATATGTATATTAAAATTTTGCTTTATATACAATGGTAAAGAAATTTAGTTTACATGCTATTTAAAATTCATAATCAAAGTAAAAAAAAATAATAAAAAAATAAAAAAATATAATAGTATAATATAATATAAAGTATAAGAATATAATCTAAAGTATGCCTCTTTACTAATAAATGTATCGTTTGGGTGCTTAATTGATGCTTACATCAATTTATTTTGTTTATTTTATATGGTATTTCGGGGTATTTATTATGTCACATACACGTGATGGCAATAAAATTGAAAATAAGATGTCACATATGGAAAAAATTTTAATAGTGAAACGTCATTTTTTTTATTTTTTAATTAATGTGATAATTTTTTTTATTTACTTTTGGCTAAACATTTTTTAGTTATTGCTTTTTTTTTAAAATTTTACTAAAATATAAGATAAAAAGTCATTGACCTTTTTACTATGTATATGTGTTTCTTAAGCTAGTAAAAATATATTTATACAAATTAAATTTGGTTTGAATAAAACAATAACGACGAAAACCTTACCATAAAAAAAAATAATGTGCATATGCTCACATATGCGATATTCATTTTTTAATATATTTACAAGCTAAATATAAGAAATATTAATATAAAAATAAGCATAAAGATAGAATTAACACGCTTTTATGGTAAATAACATGCTTTACAACTCTGGAAATACGTTTAAAAAAGTTTATATACAAAGATAAAAATACAAAGCTCTAATTAATTACCTTTTTTATACAATATTTTGCGTTCGCAAGACATGCAGAGAAAAAAAAAGTATTGAGTAGGATTTTTACTGCAAAATTTTGAAAAACAAACTTGTGTAATAAAAAGTATATAATAAAGAAGCAAATAAATATAAAAAATTACACATAAAAAAAAGTTCACATAATTAAAAAATAAAAAATAAAAAAATGTAGATTTACAATTTAAAACATAATCCGCATATTTAATTTTTTCATCCGCACATATAAAAAAAATAAGAAAACACTGTTTATATGTGAATTAAAAGCAAGTCGAATACTGAGCTGATTTTTTTTTTGTTTTTAATATTTCCAAGTGGCTAAAACTTGTTTACCTTTTATCGAAACGTGTGATGCATAACAAAATGCCCATTTTTTCCCACGTCATCGCAAAACTCTTTATTCATTATTAATAAGGAATTACCATTCCTTTTAAACAATGAAACAATCTTTGTTTTGGTGTGTTTTCAAAAAATTTTATAGCTACTTCTTACAAATTGATATTAACTTATAACACTTTTGTGTTATTTTCTCCCTTCCATTTAGCAATACTATTTTATATTTGCTAAAAATATAGTCTTGTTTAAATTTCATTTATTCATCTTATCTTAAGCTTTAAATTTATAATCTTTGATTTTTTTTTTGCGCAGTGGCATTTATATTTTCTAAATTTGCAATTTATGCGTATAAAATCTGAGCTTCTCAGTAAAAAATTTAGCTTTTTTGAGTCATGTAGCAAATCTAGTTAATATTAGAAACTTTTGCAAGATTGAAATAAGTTAGATTTCCATAATTTTTTTTTTTATTTTTTATTAACATGAATTATATTCTATCAAACTTACAGTTATATTGGTGCAAGTTGCTTTTTCTTCTATACTTGTAGCCGAGCCTTATAAAACATGTGCTTGAAAAGAGCAAGTATAAATTTGAAAATAGTTTCTTAAGTTTCACGATAGCAAAAATACAACATGGCGCCCTGTCACTAACCTAAATCTAGAAATTACCAACAAAAACACTTGTGGCCGCAATTTTTGTCACCTTAAGAGTAAAAAATGTAATTATTTATGTCCGCATTACAAGTCTCGACATAATCGTTGAAAAAATATGACTTGGAGAATTTTTTAAATATATTAATTTACCAATTATTATGTTACTATCTACCTTTCTTGTCTGTCAAAGGTCACATCAAATATAAAAAAAACATTTCTATATTTATATTTATCCAGAATACTATCGAAATCATGGTTTCAGGTATAATACAGCCATCTAACTCTTATTCTTAAAAGCAATCATTTTTTTTGCAAAACATATTATCTAAAAATTTAGTAAAGACTTTTTTTTAAAAAAATTCGTAGATATCTTTGAAAAATCCAATAAATTTACAAATTACAAACACTCTATTTAAGTTTTATGTAATTCTGTTTTTTTTTGCTTCTGACTAACTGCCGTTCCTTGTTTTAAATAACATATACGCCAGTACCCCACTTTTTTTTGAAGTAAAAATCTGATGGGTGTTTTTAAGTTAGCCCACGAATGCTGTACAAATGCATAAAAAAAAGAACTAATTCAATTTTTTATTCATATTTGATGTTTTCTTTATAATGTTTTTATGAATCATTCTTTCTAGTGTTATGGTTTTTTCTTTTTTTTTTATTTACCATAAAAGGAAAAATTTTTATATGAAGATGTTAAATATGAGATCTTTACCTGTATGAGCTTATAGCAGTAGATACATAATAATGGATACCTACTTATAAATCAAAAAAAAAAAATCATTGTCAATATATATAATGAAAGTTTTTTTTTTACATATCTGCTCTTGATAAATGTTCATCTGTTTTTATTTGTGTTTTAAATGTACGTTTTTTTTTTAATTTTCTTCTACTTCAATAATGTTTTAAAATGTTCAAAACGTATCTAAGACAGCTAATGATGAGTTAATTTATGGTAGTAATTTGGTTTGTTGTCAAAGAGGTATTGTATGCTTATCGAAAAAGATTTCATACTTTTGACTTGTATTACAATTTTTTTAGAATCTGCTAGAACCTACCTTGAAAGAGAAGGGTTTTTTTAATGAAAAAATTGTCTCAGTAATAACCACTCACTTCACAATATATTGACTGCAATATATACTTAACCAAAAAAAAAGAGTTATTAAAAATAGGATCCTACTCAAATATGGCCTCTACTTATTTAAAATCTAAGCAATATTTTATAA
>JAQFYM010005188.1:0-13762 GCA_034694785.1 Agrenia bidenticulata
TCGCATCTCAATCTCCTTCCAATAAGGTCGAGGGAGGTGGTCATACACAGGGCCAGTCTCTCCCCACTTATCCCCACCAATAGTAATGGGATGTGCAGGGGTCAAAGGGCGAATCTCCTTGCTCTCCTCTGAGAACGATTCCCGTTTCACCTTTTTATCTCGATTTGTGACGTCATTTTCGTGCTCCAGGTTTTCCTGCGGCTCTAAAATCTCGAGGGGGGTACCTTCCTGTTCCGGGGCAAAGGCGATCAGCGGCTTCCGGACTAGTGACGGCGTTTTCTCCGATGTAGACTCTGCCGAATTCCAAAGGTGGTCTACGGTGAATTGCGCCTTGCCCCTCGAGTGCCAAGTCCCAGTACGTGGAGCCCTTGAACATGGGGATGAAACTGACGATACCCTGGGACATTGCCAACATCTTTAATCGGTTACCAATTCAAGGGACACTCTCAGCCTTCCTTGCCATGGCCCTAGGGGGTATTTCATTCTTTGGGGTCATCACAGCCCCCTTCGGCTACATCTTCGGAATCCCCTCTGAGAAATACGTCCTTGAGGCTCACAGCTCTCCCTTTTCTGACTCCACTGTCGAGAGTCAGTCCCCTCTGTTCGTCGGGATGGATAAGACTGAGGGTCATGGGTCAAGAGACTTGGGATTATTTTGTGAACGGTACCTTTGACCCTGAAACGTCTAGGTCGGTAAGGGGTCTCTCTGAGGTCATTTGGAGAGGTTTGAGTGGATTTTATAATGCAGAGCTCTCTCCGGATTTCATGGAGAGTATGTTCTACCTAATGCCAAGGGAGGGAAGTGTGGCCACTCAGGTATGTCAGCTTCTTAACCTTGTGTCATGCCCATGCCACTTTGAAACGGTCGCCAATTTCTATTTTAAGGGTCTACAAAGTTGTACCATTTAAGTTCTGGAGAAACTATTATTGATATTTATAAATTACGTGTACGTTGTAGTAAGGGATGAGAATAATATCAAAGGACATGGCCACTCAACCCTGAACTGTTGAAGGTCAAAATATCGGGGAATTGGTGCGAGTCACTCAACCGTCCTATTCCTGACTCCCTCTGATATTTCGGTGCCGGCAGTGGTGGCACTTTTATATTATCATACCACGTTGAATATGAAGGGTTACTTATCAAATTAGTTGTAACGCCCCTGCCAAAGGAAATAGGATATGCTAGCCCGATTCGGGCTTGGGATTTACTAGTATACATATATATCTACAGTTGATACTCCTTTGATAGTCTCCTATATAGAAGGCCCACAAAAGGGTTCCCTTACCTCATTTCCATTGCAGTCTACTCTACCAACTTTGTAAAATCTAAATCTTGGCAAATCATTAACTCTCAATTGCAAGAGTAAGTGTGCAGAAAAAAATAGGATTAAATTTAACAACAATTAAGTAGGAGGAAGGGATGCGAGAGCTTTAGCTAAAGCTAGTCATCATCTTTAAGCCATTGGTTTTAATTACGGATTTCAAATTGGATTTGGTTGTGATTTTAAATTCTAAATTATACCTTGTACATTTTTTTGAAGGAATGACTAGAAAAAAAAATTGTACACAGTTTTGTGATTTAAAATCGTTTAATTTACTTTGAATTTCATGATGATTGACTTGTGAATAATAATTGATGTACTTTACTCATAATCAATCGTAACTGTTATAACGATATCATTATCACTTGTCAGCGGTACATGTAAAGTGATATTGGATAACAAGTGCATAAGTGGAGTCCCAAAATTATATTCACTGCACTAAAATGGAAGCCTTATTTTGCTAACATCAAGCTGGAATGGGATGGATTTGCGTCAATAAGAATCTCTACTAAATCAAATGAAATGAATCAGTGAATATTATTATCACAAAGGGTATTATGTCATCACCATGTGTAAATTGGATCCTTGATAAAGTGAGATAACCAGATTTTTACCCACCCTTTATGTATAAACGCTCAAATATAAATAAATTATTCGGCTTGATTATAAACGAGTCTCATCAAAATCTCCGCCGACTTTAAGAATGCAATTTCGAAAGCTAATTATAGTTACTTTAAGAGGACTATGAAGGTGTACTCAAATCCATTCACTTTGTCACAGCTACCAGACGACGAGGTATCCATGCACGTCTGTAACCCATGTCAGTCAGTCTGGGAGCAAGGCCTGAGTTCTATAAACGAACCCCAGGTTAAGCAACGATCGGATCGAATAGCTGGGGATGGGTGCCCACAAGGCAACTAACCGTGGCTGGGGGAAGTGACTGATGAGTCCGAGAGGCTGCAATTCAATAGCAGATAGTATGAATACCTGGTATTCATGCTAATCTCGGCAGGTAGATATGGTAATCGGCTCGGTGATAAGATTTGAAAGGAGGTCACTACTGGCTCTACTATGAAAAATTACATAGCATCTACCATACTGACTGACTAGAGAACTTGGTACGGGTTATCATACAAGTAGTTTCAGTGCTCTCTACCTACACTGCGACCTGTGGAAGACCAGTCTGAATTTGAACTGAACAGTTGTATCGCAGGATAAATAAAGGCAAAAACAAACAAACAAACCCTTTACAGACAAAATACCTTGTACTTCAATCTATGAGAGTGGATTCTCAATCAATTCTAACCGCTCCTTTCAAATCAATTACTAACGCTATCCTAAATTCATGCCACTAAAATCCCCTTATAAAAATTCACCTTATCATTAATTTACCTCATAGACCGTGTTCAAACAAATCTCTCGTTTCATTATCTTTATGTTCTTTTATCAATTTAAAAAAGGTTGCCATAATGTTTGCCAACTTTAATTTAATTTTAATAATTCCGTGTTTTGAATTAAGAGGGATCGAGTAAAACTATTGAGACTTGAGAAGAAGCTACTCTCCGACCTTGTCAATATTTGACTAGACACTTAGCATGGAGAATAAATGGAAAGGAATCTCTTTCACAAGTCTCGAGAATAACACAAGAGTAAAGTCAATGATCTATCACTTCCTCAAACTCCGCTTGGATTTAAGCAGGCCCCTTATGGGGGGATCAGTAACCCTTTGACCTAAGGTCCCAAAATATAGATGAAAATGTGCTCCGGATGATCAGCTTTCCAATGAGCTATTATTCAATAGAATCGGTTGCGGGGTTTAAGAGGAGATGATGTACAGACGCCAAAAACTGAATGATATTAATATGATAATTCATCATCTAATTTCTTGTTTCAACAAACTCTTTCTCCATCTGACATAAGAATACTGTTGAAACAATTTACCAGTCCGTCTTTACCAATTCCAGTTGACCTTTAAATAATTTTAATTAACTAAATATAACTGGGTGTCAGTGATGTAGCTTAAACAATTCAAATTCATTGGATTTGGAAAGTGAATGATCATGTCCAGTTCATATTTTTGGAACCGATAACTGTTGACTGTGGTGTGACTTTATTAAAAGTTCGAAATGATTGAGCTTATGTTTAGGCAGGCTGAATTTATAATAAAAATCACAGATATTAAGCACACACAAGCAAGCACAGCACACGAAGCACATAAATTGTTTACTTAATTGTGGTATTAAGGGCGGTCACCCGCATGAGGAAGTAGGATAAGATTAATGTAAATTATTTAGTTAAATACTCCCATTGCGGTTTCAAGGATGTTTGTTGGAGAATTGAATGATCTAAACCTAATAACACACAACACTACAAACTAATAAAATGCTAAATTGTCATTCAACTGGTTTCATTCCACCGGAAAGATTTTAATTGTCATTACAAGTCATGTTAACATTCTGAGATTTTTATTGGATCGAAAATGAATCTTGAATTAGTATTTTTGGTTTATTTTATTAAATTTTATTTCCCGCTTGCGATGGCCAACACAACCATTAAAAATGTATTAAATACGGAAAGTAGAGTTGGAAGTTTAATTATAATCGATGATCTTGATTTAGGCTTCTCTGGAAACATCACGATTGCCAGTAAGTAAAAAATGTCGTCCAATCTTTAATTCAAACCTTTAACTTGAGTGATTTAAAATAAAAATTGTATTCCATCAAAGCGACGAATCACCACAATCACACAGTCGTCTGCGGTGTAATGTCCCAATCGACCTGCAGATTATTTGAATCCGAGGAAACCTATGAAGCTTACCAGTATAACAACTGCACGGTGGGATTTTCTCTGGAGCCTAACCACTGCACCCACATTCTTTACTTCGATCGTTTCATACTTTGGAACCAGAGCGATTCACAATCTAGTAATTTAAACCCAAATACCGATTGTCTTTTACGGTTACAAAATTTTTCAATTCATGTTTCATACTAGAGAACTTTTCAAACATCGATAATACTGGAATGGAGAAATACTTTGAAATTAATCGAAAATGGCTAGGAAATCCAAAAGTGCTCCTCCAAACTTTACACCACCCCGGGGTCCCAATATTCGATGGACACGGAGGAGATCTGGACATTCTAGACATCCCCGCTGACAAACAAAGGAGGGAAGAGTTTATAACTTCTATAATCGATTGTCTCAAGTGAGTCCATAAAGAATCTTGTACAAAAAGGCACACTGACTCTCAACTAGATTGTCCAACCCTGAAAATAGAGAGTTTCAAAGGAGATGCGACATCCACATTTATGCCATTTGCATTTTTATTAAGAAATCCTTTTTTAACTCTCACACTGAATTTAATTTTATAATTGACTATCTCACGATTATTGTCCGGCAAACAGTTAATCAGAACCATGATTGTTGAACTCTTCCGGTCAGAAATCTTGAATCAGAACATTAATTTGCTTATTCTAACAAGGCTCAAAAGTAACACTGGCCGAAACTGGGCCACAGCAATTTAAATCACATTTTATGTTATAATGACCATCTCCCGAATACCGGCTCCGATGGTTCCTTTACAGCTAATTCATAATTTTTTCAGTTTATATATTTTTTTTGCAGACTAAACAAATTCGACGGTCTCGATATTGGACTCCTACCTACCGATATTGAACTAACACCGCATCCAAAAAGTACCAAGGAAATAGGAGTCCTACTTCCTATTCTCATATATGTAAAAACATATTTGAACTTTAATTTACCTCATTCCGTATCGGATTAATTTTTGGAAGCTCCTCTCCGAGCTAACGTTCGGTTCGGATAGGTACCGAACGTTAGCTAGCCATGCTAAGAAGCGCTTCCGATATTCTTGAGACCAAAGATCCAAGAAGATTTATATATTTACAGGAGCTCAGAGAGGCGTTCAAAAAATATGATTACCTGCTGACCGTGTCCCTTCACGAAGGAATAAAAAACAGCAGGGCGCCATTGCTAAAATGGATGACATTCGACCACATTTTTCGGCTTGTGGATCAGGTTCACCTATTGATGCCCTTTTTACCTGGAACTAAAACAACACCATTTCAAATTAAGAAACTACTAGATCGGATCATTGAGGCTGGATGTCCAGCGGGTAAAATAGTTTTGGGCATCTCGACGATTGGAAAAGTTGTACAACTGACTCATTTGGATTTTCCTGCCAACAACTTTAATGACGATTATGAAGGCTTAGAATATTACAAAGTCAATACATTTCCATAATTTGCTGCAACAATGAGTTTTGGAGTCAGGCTTTAAGTTTGGGTTTTTCTTTAGATTTGCCAACTTTTCCAATCTTCTCGAGATAAATGGACCTCATTCTACGACCGGGATGACTTTCTTACAAATATTTGCGAAGGAGATTCAAGATGTATTGTATTTGAATCTACCCAAAGCGTCCTCCAGAAGGTTAAAGCTACCTATTTAATGCCTCCAAATCCGTATGAATCAACGACGGAACTTTTTAACACCCGATATTCCCTAAATATGTCCACGTCCATTTTTGAAGGGCCTCTCGTATTTTTTCTAAGTACAAATTCAGTTACGGCCCTTGCCCCTTTGAAAAACACTGCCATTCACTGCGACCCTCCTATTTGTAAAATATGCTCATGTGACACCAGACAAACAATTTCTGTCAATGGTCAGACAATCGGTTGCCTTAACCGGTTATCGGGTTGTCTTTCAGTGGTCATATTAGGATACATTTACATAGGTCAGTTTCGGACTGGAACATGGTGTCAAGGGCTTTGTGGTCGACTCCGTGTCACATGACGATATGCTTGGGAATACCTGTGGTGTTTCTCCTACCCGGTTCCCGATTCTAAGAACTGTAAACTATGAACTCGCACGTCTCAGCAAAGGGACAACTATGATTGACAAAGAGTCTCATGAGGAGAATTCAATAAAACCACCCTTCTCACCTGAAAGGGGTAAATAAATACTTTTCTATTGAGAATCATTTAATTGGACTATATGATTGTGTATCGTGTTCATCCTTTCAGATAGAAAATTCATTTGCTTGGTTGCAGTCCCTGGCGTAATCGATAGGTTCTACGCATCCGACCTTGAATATCCAGGCAACTGGACAATACCCAAGTTTTCCCAATTCGAGTTTTTCCATTCTGAAACAGGAAAAAGATTCAGCTCATTCTGTACTGGTGTATCAATGTACTCTAGAATACCGGTGAAACACGATGCTCTATCAAGGAACGGCAGGCTTATCTCATTGTTCAATCGTAAGTTTCAATTATGTTTGACTAGAACTAATTGATCAAGAAATTGGGCCAGTTGGAGTTTAGAAAAATATTTCTTTACCCCTCCTGAAGGACGGCTTTGGTTTTTATTTTCAAGTTTACTGTAGTTTATTTTGTTTGCGTCTGCAATGTGATATTCAGCAACTGCAATTAGGGATGCAGTTGGTCCCCTCTTGCCATTAACTGTAGGGCTAACTCTTCAACAAGGAGAAAATGCGGAGCATTCCATCGACTCTTTAGGATTTCCAGAACAAAATCGACGGAAATTCGTCCGTAGAATCGTCTCGGATTTAATGTATAAAATTTTACAGGAGTTTCTTTAATTTTTGTAAAATTATTCAAAGGTATTAAATTGATTGTAAAAATTGTCTAGAGAGCTTCAAGTTCAAGGGATTAAATTGAGGTCAGATGTTGTAACATCTACAAGGACTGCAGGGCTCTTATATCTTATCCTTCAGGTGATCAGAGATTCTGTACAAGTTATGTATTTTCTTTGGATCAGGGCTTACGAATTTGAACGAATGTGGATAGGAACTCCGGAAGCATTTAGCCCCCCATGGTATTTCTGTGAGCTTTTATTCAATGTATGGGAGTATGTATCGGAATTCGTCTTTGGATATCCGCATTATCGCTCGACTAGTGGACTTTATCAACCTGGTGCCTCAGCCGATAATTATACCTACTCAATCCCGGGATCCTAATAAGATCCCTTTGAGTATAATAGAAATGGGCGTCCATTTCATGATTAACAAGGGAGTGCCTGTTCACAAAATCGTTGTTGTACTACCACAAACGGCACTTCAACATTTAAGTGACGGATCTTTGGACATCGTGCCTCTTGAACCGGTAAAGTCTATTTGCTTTTCAACTCCATTATTTTAACCTTTCCTTTGATCATTAAAATATTCCTTTGGAGTCTCATCAAATTCAAAAATTTGAAAAATAGGGGTAAATAGTAAGTAAGTAATGTTTATTTGAATTAATATCGTATTACCAGCAAAAGACACAAAACTTTTGAGGAATTCCCTACAGTTTTTATATATATTTCAAGTTAATTCGACTTTATGCATTTTGATGAACAGCATTTATAAATAATTTCACGACTGTAGGTCAATCTTTTGAAAACGACCCGCGGGGGTTCTTTATAAATTGACCTCCACGGTTTCTTTATTTGGTATCGAATTGATGGATTGATTGATTAAACTTTATTATTGCGTTATTAGATTCAAAATACAGGGTACTCTGTTCTCCAATCCATAACACGATCAAAGAAATAAATAATAATCTATACAAGAAAAATAGAATTAGACCATCCTTAAACATTCCAGTTGTAACCAGTAAATAGAATAAATATAATTAAAACTCATTAAACGATCCAATTGTAGCCAGGAAATACTTACCCTACCTTACTAATAAATCCAATTTCGTAGCGTTTTACCCAGCGGTAAAGATCCCCCCTAGGGTCATTTGATCCCACACTTTTGACCGGTTTTAACCATCTTAAAATGTAAATTTACTTTATATAAAAGATCGTTTGTGCTAAAATGTAGCAGTCTCCGTTAATGCTATGGACAGTTATTGTGTAGACTGACGGACGTTGACATACTTATGGGCCCTAAACGAAGCTTTGCTTACATATTTCCAGGTTTGTGCGAGAAAAAAATATTTTTCAGAAACTTGGTCTTTCCATAACAAAAAAGAACTGGAATGGATCACAGATGGGAAAACTTCGTATCTTTATGAATCACAAACATTACAATTACTAGGGGTAATTATTTCCGAGTTTCTAATAAAATGTAATACAAGGAGGTTATTAGCCATCCAAGAGGATAGATGTCCTTGAGCTGTGGTGTCAACATTCACCAAACATACCTTAGCCTGAGCTAGAATAATATTTGTCACTCTTGAATGGCTAAAAAAGCTTGTGGTGGAGATTTAAATGAATTTCATTGTTTTTCTTCTTATATTTGATTGTTAAAGATTGCAGCGGCTATTGATGCAGGTGTACGGGGTTTTAAATTGGAAATGACATCGTTATCGGGAAAGTGCGGGAGTAACCTTTCGTTGTTGGAGACTTTCCTAGCTATTAACGACTTACTGGACTCAGCAACGGGAAAAAATACCAACTCCTCATTCTCAGTTGTCATACCCCTTGATTTACATAACAATTCTGTCAAAAATACTTGTACTCTGGCCTTCTGTGTAATTGGATTCATCTTGTACTTTTATTACAATTTTTATCAGCTGTTGTTCTATAAAATCTAGTTTTATACTCTTCTACATGTAATTAAATCCCAATCCATCCATTCCGAGCCAAGCCAGAAAAACCCGAGGAAATATTGAAGAATCCGGTAGTAGTGCAGGATTGTTTTTGGAAAACTCCACCGAGTCTTAAAAACGTGTATAAACTCAACCCATTGCAAAACAGCTTGAATGAACCATTCTTAGTGGATGCTTGCTATTGATTTTAAAATATATTGCATGACTAAATAAATAAATAAATATTATGATATTTATGTTTATTTATTTATATTTCTTATTCAAATAAACCGAATCCGGTTCTTCGAACCATAATTAATAAATTTGCTATTCCTCTGTTAATTGAAATTCAGTAGGATTTGGAAAATGAATGAAAACTGGATTTGATTGCTTGTCAGTCCATGTCAAACAACTCATTTGATATTTTCCCAGCCCAGAATTAAGAAATCCGTTGGGAATCGTAGTGTAAATTAATTATTGACGATTTGGCCCAATCTTATAACTTGGCGGAAATGGTTGGAGATATTTTCTGGACAAAAGGTTTTAATGCAAAGGATCATGTCCAGGTCATATTTTTGGAACCATTAACTATGGTGTGACTGTATTAAAATTGAGCCCTGGCTCGTGCTAACAACAAAAAATATTTTTCAACAAACTTTAAATTTTGATGTGAATTGAAAAAAAATATTTTTCAACTGAATTTAATTTTTTTTTTGAAATTCAGCTTTTTTCATCATTAATTTTCCCCTTCCGATGTCCTCTAACAACCCATGTTAGAATTCCTTTGTTACGTTTATTTTGTCAATTCTTATCGTCCTCATACTTTATATTTAAACTGGACTTTATTTATTTTAAATGTTAAATTACGTTTATCCGTAACCTCAAACCATAATTCATAACTTTTCCTCTCTCTGTAAATTACATCTCAGGCTGAGTGACGACAGATTAATCTTTACTGATAATAGAGAGGTTGAAATACACAGGGATTTCGGCTTGTGATGTTGCACTGGCCCAGTGTTCAGAGCGTCGGTCAATTTCTCAATGTCATTTCATTGCTATCTAAAATAATGGTTTGTGTTCGTAAATACAATCATATATCATCATATATAAATAGAACATAACCTATCAGGATATATAAGATTTCGCACAAAAATATGCATAGAAGTTAAATTACATTTCATGACTCATTTCCATTTCACATTCAGTATTTGCTTATAGTTGACATTGACACACACGCTTTGAAACCGAGTTAGCAATGTCTGATTTTCAAACAATTGATGAGTAATGATGAGCTCACAAATGTATGAATATCTAAGGACCGTCATAAATAAAAGGCCAGTTTGTATAACTCTTTACTAGAACGTGGAAGGATTAGACGAGGAACTCCCGATTATTAATCAAGACTACCCATTGCGTTTCTTATATATTTTCCACCTCATTTTTCTTGTAAGGGCTAAGAGATAAAAAAAAGAGAACGACATGTCCGAGAAGTCGCTAAACATAAAGATTGAAAGGCAAAAAAAAATCCGGGGATTTGAGGATGCCCCATTGTGGTACCGTGTTTCAAATCAACCACTGTCTAAAACCTTGCAAGCAATATTTAGGGAAAAAGAGGTTTGCAATTGAATTTAAATTAAATTTAAAATCGGAACAAGGATTTTTACTTTGAAAATATTATTTGAATAGTATGTTTTCCTGTTTTCAATTTAGATACCCTTCAATCCTCTCTTCCATGTTCTTGAAAAACGCGGATCCCGGTCCATTCCAGCCCCGGTCGATTGGAGAGGCACAGTTGGGGATTTTTACCAACTTTATAGAAAGTCGATGCCCGAATATTTCTTGTTCATCAAGAGAAAACCGGAAGAAACTGATGAGTCATCAACTCCACCTATGCATGACGACTGGGATGCATCAAACTCTTCAGGATACCCGGTTGCTACAGGCCGTGTTCCTTTACTAGTTGACTTAGAATCTGAGGACAGTGAAGATGACGACGACAGTACCAGAGAAATGCCGAATTTGACGACACAGACAACTTTCGAGGTCAACAAAATTCCAATCTCATTTACGAATTTGGGTTATTTCTTAGCGAGTTTATTTAACTAGGAATGTTTTTTAATTGTTGGACATTTAATTTTACTGTGGAGTCAATTTAAACTAATTTTAAGAAATTTTTAGGAACAAGAGAGGTACGAAGATAGTCCGACCCCGCCCCCGATCCAATCGAATGTCGAAAGTGCTATTAGAACGTATGTCACTGTGCAGATAAGCATTGAGGATGTAAGGTGTTTTTTATCAGAATAATTTATCATTTATAAAATGGATCAAGTAATTATAATCCCACCCATGCCTTAAATATATTTAAAGATGTTGAACAGCAGGAACGAGTTGGCAAAGGTCATTGGAAATGACGAATTTATTAAGCTCCAAGGACTAATCCCATTTACAATTGGGATTATAAGAACTGCCTTCGTCGTCGACTATGGCACTCGACTAGAGCCTGAAAACACTGCATAATTTTTTTTTTTAATTAATGAGTGTTTAACTATTTTATGATTTTAATAAATGTTGTTTTAAATAATTATTTAATTATTAAGCTTGGTTAAAGCAGATTAAAACAGTTGCATTTCCAATAAATTGCATTAAAATCATTCATGGTTTGTAGCTAAAAGCCAAGACCTTGTGAGTTTAGCGATCAAGTATGACTAAAGACACAGCTTGATCAATACAGAACGGATTGACGATCAGAGGGGTCATCCAAGTCTCCACGTGAGTTTTCGAGCAGAGCTCTGGATTTTAAGTCCACTCCTTTCCGCGTCCCATTCGTAAGGAATTGCACAGCATTGACTACTTAGAAAGAGTTGGACTCTGAAGATTCGGATGCATGCGGTGGACAACATCTTTTATAACCTTGATATTGCGGGTCAAAAAAGGTTTCGAAAAAGGTTATAAATCGCCTTGGATTCTCAGCGTTGTGTGTTTGAATAAAAATTTCAGCTCAAAACACTTGGTTTGATATTTGTGGAGGGAAGTTTTACAATTGCTGTCGACCTCAAAAATAAGACAACTTTAAATAAGAGTCCTTTGGGATATTTTTTAAAAGCTGGAATGTAAAGTTATCAGATTCTTCTAATTCTTAGATTTTAATTGCATTAATTAAATTTAATTGCCCGATTTATTTAAACTCCTCTCCCCGTTCTTAAAAGACTAGTGCCGAATTAAATTAAGACATTACATAGACGGGAAGAGATTCTTGATAAATAAGCTTTTATATTCAAATTAATTTACCGACTTTTGCATGGACAATTATTTTGTTTTTCTATTTAGGCCTCTGTTGGGAAACAGAATAATTTTATGAACCATGTTATATAGCTGGCAATCGTTTCAAATAGTAAGAATAAAATGCCATGCCCCAATAAGTATGGCATTTGCAACGTAGTGAATAAGTGCTTGGGTATTAAGTGTAAATTCCTCATCAATTACTTTCGTCGTAAGAATGCCAATATTTTGAATGAACCCTAATAGAGGGATATGTTTGAAGATGATGAACATCAGAACGGAGTTTGCAAAGGTAATCGAAAATAACGAATTTGTTAAGCTCCATTAACTAATCCCAGTTACAAGTGGGATTTTACGAACTGCATTCGGCGACCTGGGCCCTTTAAGGTCTAAAAATGCTGGTCAATGCTGGTTTGCAGCTAAAGTCAAGACCTTGTGAGTTTAGCGATCAAGTATGACTAAAGACACAGCTTGATCAATGCAAAACTGATTGACAATCAGAGGGGTCATTTCATCAACGAAATTGCAGCTCCCAAACCCAACCTTCTGAAGAGCGCATGACCGCAAAAATCGTCGATACCATCGAGTTTGAGGTGAAAAGCATTTAAATGCTTTTATGACCTCTTGAGACTCCACCACAACTTTGGACGCAAACCGTAGCAATCCAACCAAGATCGTCGTAGCGTCCACCGTCAACAAAACGAAGAAGACAAGGGCCGAGGGGGGCAAGTCCTTCCATTTTGTGATGCAGACAAAGAGGGAGACGACTTGGATAAGACCTGCAATTAGTACAGTCATAGGCAGCCAGGCAGTCTGGAAACAGGAATTAAGCTGAATGGTCAGCAACTGAGTTTGTCGATACATTGTCGATACTTTCGCTACAAAAGTCGCAGAAGATGGCCTTTTTCGCGCGGAGATGGTTCTGAAATAAAAAATATTGACGTAGTGTCCACTCTATGATCCTATACATGACACTATATGCTGAATATATGAGTTGGTAAGTACAAATCTCTTACTGCTTAATATCGCGAAGTTGGTTTGAAATGCCGACCACAGACATGGGGAACACTCCAAAGATGATAACGACCCCCATCATTGCGGAATAGGCCCATGCAAAGAGATTCAAACAGCTTTGAAGGATGATGAAGACGGTAGTAAACTGTGCAAATGGCTCCAAGGCAGTACCACTATGGGCACAGTCCAGTACCACTGACCCTGGGGAGGGTGGTAGACACGGAAGGACCCAGAGGAGACTCCCGATGCAAGGGCCAGTGCTTAAGGACAGTATGACTCCAAACGTCAAGATGTACTTGAGCATCTTCTGCTTTGGTTCTCCTAGGGTCAAAAATAAGAGTTCAGTACCTGACTACACTTTTGTAATTAAGGGTACCTTGTGACTGTGACTCAGTCATGTCCAAAAGACAGTTGACCAAGGCCATGATATCCCGTTCCTTGGCCAGGCTGAAGAAGTAGTAGTACAGAGTCACTGCAGTCATCCCAACCCACATGATCCCGATTGCCGAGATGAATTCTGGGTTTGAACTTTTGACCCCAATGGACCTGATGCCATTGAGTATAATGAGACCAAGATATGTCATTGTCCAGTAGTGG
>JAQFYM010005189.1:0-13761 GCA_034694785.1 Agrenia bidenticulata
CAGAGGCTCCGTTAGAAATTTGAGGCCCTATACAATTTTATTTTTTAGGGCCTTTTTTACGTGTCAAAAAAACAAAATTGGATTTTTTTAATAGAATTTAAGGCGTGTCTCTTTCGGCAAATAAACGTTTATGCCCGCGCCCGTTTTTACAAATAGATCGGTTTTTTTTTGAATGTAAAATGTAGGTGTAATGATTCGGATGTGCATATAGTGTTCGTGTAAATAACATGTAATACTTTTTGTGCACAAACATGTACAAGCATAACAATACAATAATTTGTGTAAAAGTACTTTCGGGCATAAATTTTTATCGGCGAAAAAAGATCATCTATATTTCTTAAATATATTTTTTTCCCGTTTAAATGTCAAATATTTTAATTTCATATTTATGTTTCTTAACAAATACCATTGATTTTTTTTTTTCAACACGTTGTGCAGAATAGGCATATAAAAATATAAAATGACATGTTTTGTTATAACAAACTGCTATTTATTGTTCATTATACGACAAGGTCGTTATTTACAAATTCGATAGGTCTTAAATGCTATATACTAAAATGTTGAAAGATAAAAATCACACATATACAATCATGTAATCCCGCAATTGATTTCTAGCATGCTTTTCGTGTAAGAAAAAGTGACACGTTTTTTTATTTTAAAATTACCTATATTTAAAGTGCAAAAGTAAGCAGTTTTATGTTTTCTAATAATTTACGCTATACATGAAAAGTCTTTAGTCCTCGAGCAAAAAAAATGTCGTCTACTTGGTAAATATATATATTTGCTGTCATATAGAACCATGTAAAAAACACAAACTGTTTTATATACGATCGGTTGGTGATTTATTAATTATCTTTTTACATTAACTTTTTATTGTATGAAAAAAAATATTTGTCTACAAGAATTCATAATAAGAACACACTAAATGTATATATTTGCTATGTCAATTTCAAAAAATGTATGTGAAGGCTTTAGATCGTTTCTTTTTTTTTTTTGCAAAGATGAATGTATACCCACAGCCGTTTGTAAAAATATACTACTTTTTTGTATTGTGTTTGTTAACGTTTAAATATATAAAAAAAAATGTATTTCTGGTATACAGTTAAAACTTATTTACACATATGAGCAACAACCTAAACTTCATAGGTAAAAATGGTCATCACAATCTGTTTTGTATATATTTGCATCACGCGATTATTAATAGAAAACATTTATTTTATAAGTGGTATACTTTATATTTTTTTTATCTTAATGGGGGCCCCCTCCGTATGAAGGGCCTGTACAAAGTGTTCACCTTACCCCCGCCCCCCTCACGGAGCCCCTGCGTATATGTTGTTCAAAATAGTAGAAAACACACGAACAATGTTAAAACAACCAATTTTACAAAAACATTTATTTTGAATTTGACACAGAATAAAGTCTAAGTAGAGTTCAATATTATATAATTGCACCAAAAAAGTGTATAGCGATGAAAAACAACATGTAATCATACAAAGAACATTTATTATTTACAAAAATATTTTTACAACTAGAAATAAAATTTACCAAGTTGGTCAAAGTTTGTACGTTTCAAATTTTTTAGCAAGAGGCAGCATCACAAGTGCAATATGAATGAAATGCCCTGAATAAGTTAAAACACCACATGAAAGATATATAAGACAAGTCAAATTGTTATATACTGTATTTATAAACAATTCTACATTTTTTAAGATTAGTTTAGTTTTTTTTTGTAAATTGGACAACCTTTACTCGAACTTAAGAACTTGATACTTTGTTTTTTGAAGCCCTAAAAGGATATTCTGCCATAAGTAAAGTACAAATATGTATTTTTATTTTGATTTTTAACAGTTATATTATGAACGATCTTGTAGGATTTTTTGCTGTAGCAAAATCTGTAGAATAAAATTTGTCAAAAGCCGAAATGCTGTAAGGCTTTGTATACAAAATTAAACACTATCTACAGGTCAAATTGCGTAGATATTATGCTATAATACGTATCTGTATAAAAATAAACTCTTATTTTTTTAGAAACGGGATCCGTTTTGCAAGTCAGAACAAAAACTACGTAAGCTATATGCAATAGGATTAAAAAAAAACTGTATAGGTTGCTGGGAGCCAAGACAAAGCTCAATTCTGGATTTACTGTTTTTACTACAATGTTTATATTTACATGTTTTTAGAAATGTGACAAAATACGAGAGAACAAGTATTGGTGTTTAAGAGGGAATTTGAAATTTTTTGTTGTTGGTGTATTGATATCGAATTTATTTTTTTAATACTTTTTCATTTATTTTTATATTTTTATTTATTTATTTTTACCTTTGGGTATGTCATTTGAACTTGGTCGAATAATGATAAAAAAAAACTCACAATTTTTTACCACTAAACGCTACATTGTATTTCTTAAATCACGTTAGATTTTGCATACCATTCGGTAGTTGTTTGATACATCTTTTTAAAAAAGACTGATGTGAAAAAATACTAAAATGTTTAATTGTCGAGCTTCCCTCAACGGATAGAGCTAATAAATTTTTTGTATTGTTTCAATACAGCATTTACATATATTTTTTGGTTTCGAAGCACTTATTGCTTTTAAATAAACATATATTATTGTTTTCGTTTTGGTTGAGGTATGTATAGTAAAATAAAAAAAGTGTTATCATGTATTAATAAAACTATAATTACAAAAACATATGCGTTGTTGTTCATTCATATACAATTAAACGTAAAGCATCCACAGTACAAACATCCGTACATTTTATTGCTAAATTAAATTTGCCAACGGAATAACAAATTTATATGTAAAAAAAGGGTGTCAAATCACATTACAATATTCGAACATATTGTAACCGAATAATGTCATGGTTTTATTAAGAAGACATCCTGTAATTATTAAAAAAAAAATTAAATAGTTTTGCGATGTAAAGAGTGCAAAAATCACAACGTTTATTTGTATACTGTACAAGAAGTGAAAACTGTCGAGCATCATACGCCATTGCTTTTTGTACGACTTAAAACTACAATCAAACAGACCGCAGATAGAAACATTACGGGTATTCGTTTTACACACACGCGGTGCTTATAAGCAAAAGATGGTTTTTGAAACTACGAGTACTATTTTTTGTTACCAAAATGAACACTTGTTTGTTGCAAAACCATTTTACGCCCCATAGTTCTTATGTCAAATGCGTACTTTGAAGGGTGTTTGGATTGCATTTTTAAAATATGTTTTTTAATAAATTTTGTATTGTTACTACAACCAACTTTTACAGGTTAAAGTGTAACACACAATAGTATACATGCAGTTAATAAAAAATGGAATCAAAACCTAAAGTAAAGTTTATACTGTGCATAAAAGAAAATACTTATCGTAAAAGCATAAAAATATATGTTTTTTTTTGATTTATATGTTTGTTTTTAGTAAAAATTGACCAAAAAACGAAGTACAGTATTATGCAGTTGTGTATGTTGTTGTCAAAACGACACTTAATCGCCAAAAAATTTAAATTGTAACACTTATATCTTTTTTGACACAAAAACTAACAAAACAAAGCCCGCTTTGCCCGTGTGTAATATTTTTAACTGCTTATAAATAGTTTTTAACGGTTAGTTGTAATATAAATGACTTTTTTAACATAAAAAGCATATCAAAGATTGCTTTGTATAGCAGTTTAATTACACATTGTAATTTTTTTTTAATTTTGTCGGTCAAAAATTCTAATCATTAATAAACACGACACTACCTGTTATTATAGAAATTACTTGCCTTTAAATGACGTTATAACGGTAAAACACCCTCTTCGGTAGAAAGTTTCGGCTAAGGCTAAATACTTTTTAGCAGTATGTTAACAATGAAAAGTACTAACAAAAAAAAACGACATTAAAATTTGTACTACGTTTTAGAAGCGGTACTGTAAGATCTTCCAAAAAGAACCACAAGCACAATAATAACAAATGTGTATCTAATATCAAGTAAAAGCATGTACTTTATATACCTTGTTAAATAAAAAATGCATTTTTTTTTTTTTTAATGCAAAATCCACATATCAAAGTCATTTTGGGTTTGCCGTCAACGTTAACCCATAATAAAAATTCGGATGTTTAACAAATAGGTTGCATGCTGTAACTAAAAGAACTTCTAACCCATGTAAACGTTACATAAAATCCACGATATTTTTGGCAAGGGCATTACTGTTTTATGTTTAATTTCCATGTTAAAAAATGTATTATCTGTTTTGATTTTACTCAAAATACAGAAAAGGCAAACAATAAAAAGTTTTGCTATCTCAGCTTTTTTTTACATATTAAATAATCTTACAAAAGCACACCTGGAAAAAAAAGCTTGAATGTTTTTTTTGTAATTTGTTCAATAAACCTGCGATATCATAGATATAAATCAAACTTACATTACCACTTATTTTTTTATATTATGCTATAAGTAAAATATCTTACATATATTGTTTTTTACGTCTTTATTTCATTTTTAGAATTTGTTTGTATTTAAGTATACACAATATAAGTCCACTTTCTGCAAAACTTGTAGTTGATTTTTGTAGATATAGTGACATGTAAACTTATTGCAATGTAATACTTGCCTTATCTCGCAAATGATCCGAGTTTTCTTGCAACAAAATTTATTTTCTATGCCAAAAATGCACTTTTTCTATAACCAAAATTTGAAAACTACATGTAAATGCTTGCTTTTTAAAATTTACTCTTTTGTAATGTATTGGAAATAAAATTAAGTGTCTATATACATGATTTCTACAGCAGATACTAATAAATAATGCATTTTAACAGAAAAAAAGTGCATGCTACTTTTTTGGTATGCATATTTAACAAACTAACAATTAAACATACAAGGTAGAACTATACATGTTCTTTGCATTTGGCTGGCAATAGAGGTATAAGCTTCCTATTGTGTAATTTTCTATTTGTGGCAAATAACTGTTTTATGCACCATTTATAACAAAAAAAAACAAAATATGGGCTTAGGTGACTAGTATGCGTAACCTTCTTTTTTTATATATCAATCGTTTTTAAACAAGCTTTTTTACTATAACTGGCTATATTTTTTAGGTTTTTAAGCCTGTTCTTGTTGTAAAAATTTGTATTATTTTAATAAAAATTTTGTGTATAGTAAAAACGCAAAATTACAATACTGTCATGTTTTAATTTGTTACATGTTACAAGATTCCGCATCTGTTTTCTGTTTTTATGATTTTCTATTTTCTTGTTAATAGTTCAGTATAAAAAATAAGCAAAAAATATTAAAAAAAAACAGGTATCAGTCTTTTTCAGCACATGTCCGTGATTTCGGTTTGCTGATGTTTCTGAGATGAAATAACGTTTGCCTGATCTTTTTGGCTTGGTCATGCCATTTGCATAACTCCATATATTTTTGTATATAATAGGAATTTATGATATCAACAAACATAGAAATAACAGTTTCTTTATAAAATGCACACTTTTAGTTTTTATTTTTTTAAACCCAATGATTTTTTTTTTTTCGCGGGTAAAATTTAACTAGACAATTTTTTTTTGTAAGTGTGGGCAAACATCTTAGATTAAAAACTTCCTTTTTATGAATGGAACGTAGCATATTTTCCGGGCATTTCAATCGTAATTTTGTGTACATTCGTAGTTGAAATTTTGAATGATATACGGCTTTTCGTAATGAAAAAGTTTTTTTATATAAATTTTTCTTGTTTAGTTTATATGTATCTTTAGTAAGAAAAAAATTATACAGAATTTATAAAAAGCTTTTCTTTTAGGATTTTTCAGTTTTTTTTTTATTTTATTTTATAAATTTTTTCTTTTATATAAATCCGTAAAAATTTATACAAGATGTATAAAAACACTCTTTATACATTTTTTTTTGTTATTTTATTGTATATTCAAGTCTTTTAAAAATATATTTTACTACAGTAAAATATACCTACATACTGTAGTCGTATGATATAATAAAAGTCAAACAATCTTTATTATATTTTTTACGAAAAAGGAACATTGTTATATAATTTGCTGTAAAATTATAGTGGTTTTTAACATACGAAACAGTTTAACCATAACTGTATCGTTTTTGTTGCCATGTCATAGCATTCATTTAAGAGATCAATTACTTCTAAGAACATTTCATATATTTATATCGCACGAATCATTATGCTATTAAAGATTGTGCATAACTTTTTTGCAAGCGTACCTTATTACAGATTATTCGTAAAGTTTATGTAATTTAAAACTGCCTTTGTGTGTACATCTGAATCTTTATAAATATCTTGGCTTGTCTTTTGTAAATATTATTGTATTGTCACTTTTATATAGACTTATCAATAACATAGTATCGTAAGTAAACGCCAAGCAAGTATACCAGCAAACAAATTATAAATACATTGTTTTTTTCGTAAGGGTTTTCAACGATTTAAATCCGTGTTAACATGATAAACCAGAATTGAGTTTAGTTTTGGTTGTTTTTAGTGTATTCTTCTCTTCTGTTTTTTGTATTTTTAATACACACACTATGTGACTTGTTGTTAGGTACATCATGCTGGCATGTCAATTATTATTTTAATAAGCATTGCATCACATATATTAACATAGAAAAATATGTTGACCAAAAAACATGATTACATATACCCAGAGATTTTCTTTGTCGAGTCTGTTATATTACGTTTATATGATACGAATTAATTTTGTACATCTACCGTTGGTTTTCTGGCGTTTTTATATAATTTTTAAAAAATTGATAACACTTATTTCCGTATTATATACTAACAATTTTTAAAGCCAGGCAATGTGATTTCGGGTCGGTAAACGGTATCACTGGCCAGGCAGTGAGCAGCACACTTTTTTCTGGCTAGAAGTATGTGAAAAAAAAGGGTTAGAATGCTTTGTGATTAGATGAAACGTGATTTTTGTGTGTGATTCAGCTTTTTCAAAACGGTTTATTGTCGACCCAAAAAATTGCAAAAAATCTATTCGCGATTAGATTTTTTTGTTTTTTATAAGCACAAATAGATAGAAAATCGACTAATTTTATATTTGAATAACAGATTTATAGATATTCTAGTTTTCATTGTTTTTTAAATATATTGGATGATTGTAAGATGCAATAAAAAAATCTATAGAGATAAACGAGACATGAGTATGCTGTCACGGCGTGCAAAAACCTTTAACAATGAGCTTGTATCTTTACTAAATTATGAAGGCTTTTTACGTAGGTAAAAAAGTACTTTAAAATATATATAAATTTTGTATTCATTCATATAGATGTTAAACAAACGATATATGTTCTTAAGCTTCTACAAGTAATTAAAATAATTCGCTTCAGAAATGCACAAGAAATTTGTCATATAGCTGCATGATAGTTTTTTTTTTTGCATCGTAATAATGCGGTATGTTATTGCTGTATTTTTCTTTAATTGTTGCGTCTTTGTGCATTTTTTACATTTAACATGACTGTTTTAAAGCAAACCAAATCTAGAATGTTTGCGTGTGTAACTGAACTCCGCTATTAACTTGCAAAAGTACATCATTGTCTATTGTTTTACACGAAACAAATATTACAATATTTTGTGCAAGATTATTAATGTTTTTAATTTTAGAATAAATCGAATACGCCGTAATCCCTAACTCAAATACATTTGTCAATATTATTTGTTTTGTTTTGTGGGGCCGCATTTTTTTCAGTATTTTTTTTCACAAAAACCCTGAACGGCTGTGCGTTTTTTTATGATATGCACAATCTTTTGTAAATTTTTTTTGTACATAATTTTTTTCTATCGGGTGTAAATACGCAGCTTAGTTTTTGCAAAAGTATTACTTCTGCACAAAATATGTCAGTCCATCGTTTTTTTTTCTTTTTTTACATGGTCTATTTTTCTAACTGAAAATATAACGAAAAAATCTGGTAAATAATATTTTCGTGCCAAACTTCTGCCGATAACTTTTAAATTCCAGAATAACCAGATGTTTTTCCAATGTTGTCTAAATGCGTCTTGGGAATAAGAATGGCATTTTCCTACATTTTTTTATTTTTTGAAATTTTATATCATTTTGAAGTCGCAAAATATGTCCCATCTCTTGCTTAATTTTGTCTTTTTTGCTTGCTCTAGACTTATTGTCTGTACAGTTTTATTCTGTTTACAAGAATTCGTATGATTTTACGCAAGCTGTCTTTTACTTAAAAGTTTTGCATTTTCAGTCTAGAAATCCTGACGTTTGTATTGCCACGGAAATATTCTTAATTATAAAAATAAAATTTTTACCTATTGTAAAAACAGCTACTTTAATACAGCGCAGAAGTTGCTGCATAATGTTATTATATTGTTGGTTTGTTACAAATAATCAAGTTTTTTTTATATTATTATTTAATAACTGCTCAAAAAAAACAAAACACAAAAAAATTGTAAAATGAAATAATACAGTGTTTTTAAATTATGCAGTTTTTGCAATATATGTTAAATAATTTTAATCATTATAAAGAGAAATTGCGAAAATTACAAGAGCCTTCTACAAAGTTAAAATAAAAAAAAACTTATTCACTTAAAATAACTATATTTTTTAAGAAAACTGTGGTTTTTTAGCAATATAAACGTGTATGTAAATTTTTGCAGACAAAAAAAAAAAAAAAATGTTACAAATATATACCTATATAAAAATTACTTACAAGTAAAAAATACGTTTGACCATTAAAAAACAAATTATATATTAATATAATATGTTAAAGTTTTTTAAAAGTAATATTGAAAAAAAAAAGTAGCTTAAAATAAATAAAAAAATACAAACAGATACAGACTAAAACTAAGAAATATTTTTGTAAATTAAACAAAGATATATTTTGTAATTGTAAAAACATAAAAAAATACAAAATCCGTACAGTATAACAAAAAAATGCTTATGCAAGCAAACAGTCACGTTAAACTATATCTTAAAAATCTTACATGCCAAATCGTTGCACAAATATAAACACACCATTAACCATTTTTTTTTCGTTCATATTGTAGCATAATAATTGGAATTAAAATCAAAAAAACTGCACTATTTCTTTTATACATGCACTACAACGCAAATTATGTGTGTTTTATTTTTTTTTCTTTTCTTTTACATTCCTAAATCTTTATTTAAGTAATAAAACTTAAAACTACAGTTGTTACAACCCAACGCTGAACTATGTAGAGATTTCTTAGTATATCTTTTAAGTGCGTTTTTTCCGTATTATTGCTCTCTCATAGTTTCTTTGTAGTAATGCCCCGTGAACTATTTTAACGTTGTAAAATATCGTTTAAAAAAAGCACACGAAATACAACTTGTTATGCACAGTGGCCAAAACTTTCGAATACAAAAAGTGCTCTATGTCTGTTTGCAAGTTATGCATTTACTATATACGTCTTTTGCTTCATTTTAGCATTGCTTATTTAATCAACTCTAATAGGGTAAAAAAGTTTTACAGATACACAGTGTTGACATAAAGAGTCGCATTCATAAAAGAAAATATAAACCGAATTGTTATTAGGTCCTAAAAAACTAACAGCATCATATACAGAAATATTGTAATTTATGTTGCAACTTTCATGACGTGTTTTATGCCCATATTGTTGTTCTATAAAACTAAATTAATCGGTTTATAAATAGTTTTTGAAAAACATTAACCAAGTTTATGACATTTTTATGTGGTAAAGACATTGTTGACAAACCTGTGCAATTTTACAAGTTTTTATCATGGATACACATAAAAATATTGAAGCTCAGATGTCTTACGTCTTATAGCAACGTACAATTTGTAACAGCTTATGTCGCTCTAGTAACAAAAAAACTTTATTGCCTTATTTTTTAATAAAGAATTCTTTTTTTGACGAATAACACTGCTTTTTACCTATGCTAATCAGTTTAACAAGTCAAAACTCACTAAAATTTGTTGCAAAACCTAGGACCGCAACCCATTTTCAGGATTTTTTGCCCTTTATTCTTTTCATTAATATTATATATGTCAACCAGAAAGTAAATTTGCGTTGACTAAAAAATTTTGGAAATATTTATAAGAGAATCATATAATAATCTACAGAACTATTTCGGTTTAAAATTTTTCGGCGCCAAATTTGTTTTTGGATAAAAAAAACTTTTTTTGGTTTTTAAAATAATTGCAAAGCCTTAAAAACGCAAAAAGAGAGAATATGTTGTATCATATTTTTTTTTGTAGCAAAAATGTGTATTTCTAGTTTTTTAGCTCTACATAAAATAAAAGGTTAATTTGACGCGCATATACATTTATGTAGCTTTGTGATTACTGCTGACCAAACATCTTTTTGAAACGCACATATCACAACAAAATTGTATTGCGTTATCTCTATTTTTTTATTAACAAAAAAGCAGACACAAAAATCATAAAAAGTGTTTTAGACTGTGTACTGCAACCGCCTGTTTTAAAAAACTTTTTTCTGGCTTGTAGCTGGGCGACTTAATAGCTGTAATCTGCATATAAATCTTGTATTAACACACAAAAGCCACATAAGTACCAAATAAACTCAATGCATGCCTGTTTTATAAAAATCCAACCGAAACTGTATTCTACGGACTTATGTATAACTCATTACAGGCATTGTAGTAATACGTCGCGTTATTCCATTTTTCTCATGCGCAAATATTTGCAAAGAGTATAAAGAATTTTTATAAGTTTTTTGCTCCAACATTCTTTTTTTTAGAATTGCTTGCTATTAAAAACCTGAAAAACACCATCCCGAATATAAAAAACAAAAAAACCATATTCGTCAAAAAAAACGTTAAAAGAAAATAATAAGCGGCAATAGCAAAATTTATATTTTTTAATATAACAATACAGCGCATAGCACGTTGACGCAAACAAACTGCACAAAGTGTTTCTATCGTAACGTATCGTAACAAATGGTTTTGACGACCATAAGCCATAGTTTATTGTAAGTACTTACGGTTTTAATTTTTGTTTATACAAAATTTAAATTTTTTTTTTTTTACGATTACAAAAAAAATTTACAATACAAAGAAAAAAATTGCAATTACTGCGCCTTAAACATAAAAAAAGCAAAACGTAACTGGATTTCGTATACCTGTAAATTTCTGTGTTTTTCTTTATTTTTGCAACAAAATTGCTTAGCAATAATATATTTTACAAAATTTAAACTTTAATAAGGGAACATACGATATTGAAATGCAACAACCATGGCAATCTTAAGTTTAAACTTTTTCTTATGATGCAAACCACTATAACTTTTTGTGATATAAAAGTAAAATAATGGAAAAAAAACCTGTACCAACAACAACGACAATTTTTTTAGCCTTAAGCTGTCGATAAAATACAAGTGTGCAACCCCTTTTTTGTAAAAAAATTCATCGCGACCCAAAAAATACCTTAAGACCCAAAAAGAGTCGCGACCCAAAAATTGGGAAACGCTGATGTAATTTGTATTGTTTTTTTATGGTAACTCGCGATATATTTGTCACAAAAAATATAAAAAAAAAACAACACATACTTTTAAACACAAATGATACGAAATATTTTTCTTTATATCGCATTAAGCTTTTCTATTGCAATTTGTATACAATAGTTAGCAGCGTGTTCTTTATTTTTTTTAAGAACCCGTTTATAGCTGAGTTTAGTTATAACTTTTAACTATTAATATAATTTCTGTATTTTCCGATAGTAAATAAAAATTTAAAGTTGCTGAGTACATTTACCAAAACAACCTTTTACAAAAGATATATCTTTTTACAACTATTTTACAAAACCTAGCTACAATTTATACCGTTTACATGTATAAAAATATCCATAAATACAAAGCATTACTTATGAACCTTGTTTATAAGCGCAGGTCTTGTGGTGTCAAAGTACCGTGCAATATTTTTTTTTTGTTTTTGTTTACGTTCATGACCTGGTTTTCGTAAAAATAATACTGTACACAATTATCTATAACGTAGTTACAAGACAAAACATTTACCTGGATTTAAGTTGCAAATTATTGATAAAAAAGATAATTACCAACTAATAATTTTTTTTGCTAGTTGGTTATCTACAAAAACATCTTTTTTGCGTTTGCAATCACGTCAAAAAATGATAAATGACATGATAAATACAAATTAATAGCCAGAAACAGTCTTTTACGTAGCCACAAAATATTCACAAACACGTGAAAATCATGTATAAAATGTTAAACTAGTAAGCTATACATTTCATACTGTGAGCTATTAGTATTCTATATATTTTTTGCATTTGACACTAAGAACTTACGTAAAGCAAAATAAAAAGTATTCATACCTTTAATTGCAGTAAAAAACCTCTTTATGATGCAAAAATTGCGTAAAAACCAGTAGAGGTTTGTTTTTTTGTGAAAACATTTAAATGTCTTTTAGCAGTTTCTTTTGATTTGATTTATTAGAACCAGGCATCGTAATTTTTATTTTTTAGTTAAACCCCAGAAGTACACAAATATGGTAGAGCTCATCTTTTTATATACCTGGTTTTATTATTTAATGTATTATAGTGCCACTTCTTATATCAGGATTTAAAAGGCATTTTTAATATTTGTAAATAATCAAGGAAAGGATTTTCAGGTTATTGCGTAAATAGACTGATCAAGTTGTAGTTTTCGTACATTAAAAAAATGCAAAAAAAACTTTAAACACATAAAAACTGCGCCTAATGTCATTTTTAAGCATATTTTACGCGCATGTTTTTAACGCGAACTCTTAAAAAGATGTGGTTATATTGGTTTTATTTGCAGATATTAAGCTTGTTTTAATCCTCTTTTGCCCTGTATTGTAATGAACTTGACGAGATACGTCGTTTTGGTCTGTTAAAGATGCATAATATGTTCGTAGTTGTGGTGAAGGGGACATTTTTTTGCATCATCAGTAGGTCGGACGGAATTCATATATAATATGATATAATATAATATAAAATATATGCAAGATTTTTGTCAATAATGCATATTTGCATGCATAATACTTGTTTGAAATGCTTGCAAACTGTCGAATATGTGTGTTTTGAACGATTAAATTTAGGTTCGACATGCATATAGGTGTTTGCATCATAGCACTGTTTTTCAACGGTTATATTTTTGTTTGCATTTCCTAGTGCGTATTTTGCATATTTTTAGATTTAGATGCATGTTTGCGCATATTAAATATAAATATAAAATTGCCTGTCTCATCTGTACAATTGAGTTTATATTTTTAAAAAACATATATTTCTTGATTTTACATCTCCACTAATTTAAAAACCCTAAAATAAATAAAATATCGTTTTGGTATTTTTAGTAATTACTTTAGAAAAAAAAACCAAATTTATGAGGCCTGATTATAACACTAAAAAAAAAAGTATTCACAAAAAGACAAATTTTAACAGTGATCTTAAGCAAGAGGGTAAAGGAAAATAAGACCCCAAAGATAATGGCTTTATCTGTAGTGTCATTTTGAGGTAAATTATTATATTTTTTTATCTTTTTTTTCATTTTTTTTTACGATTTTTTTTTCTTCGGTTTTCCAAATATAATTGTTCTTTGATATACAATTTAAAAAACTTTTCTGTGTTTAAACACAATAAAATGCGTCAATAATCCAATTAAAATAAATTAGTATTTTTTATTATTATTAATCGAAATTGGAGTTTAGTATAAACAAAAAAGAAATATAAAATTTTTGGTAAAATTTTTAGCAGACATGTCGAAATATATAAAACAAGAATTTTTAATAAGCCCGAAGAAAGTCTGGTAAACTTTAGAGATTTTTTTT
>JAQFYM010005190.1:0-13760 GCA_034694785.1 Agrenia bidenticulata
CCGGGTGAAAAATGCCAATTTTTATATGATTTTTAGGCGCGATTTTTCAAATTGGGTGTTTTGTACAAAAATGGGGTAAAAGTTACAAAAGGGGGTGAAAAGTTACAAAAGGGGGTGAAAAATCATTTAGCCAGCTTTTTAGGTCTTTTTTTGTACCGAGTGACTGGTTCGATAGAAATATAAATGATAAGAGGAATAAGGCAAAAATACTACATAGAAACTAAAAAACAAGAAAATTTATATAAAAGAACCTTGAGAATTTTTTAAACATCAGTTAAATGTTTCTTTCTTTTTTTATACACTTTGCTTCATTTAAAATGCAGAATTTTGCATAAATACTATAAATGTTAATAAAAAATAGAATTTAAATTTATTAAGCATTATTTTAGCCAATAAATGCATTTGTTTCTATATAATAAAAAATTAAACATGAAATAATTTTTTTAATGCAAAAATTATAGAGCTTTTAATTTTTTTTTTTTTTTACATATTTTGTATTTTACTTAAAACTTTATACAATATATTTATTTAAAAAAGTAACAGTACTTATTGAAAATATAGAAATAGTAGTTTGACTAATAACTATACCCAGGGCTTTTTTGTAAAAAAACTTCTGGGACGTCGGGGTCCCAGAAGCAAATGTCATTTGTTGAACATGAGGTATTCTAGTTTTTTTAACACATAAATCCAAAACTTCAGATACGGCATTTTCTTCGTGCGTCCGCATAAAAATGGTACCACTTTTTGTAATTAAGACAAAAAAATACTGAAAAAAAAAGTTTTACTTGTGCATTATATTGATATAAAATTATATGATATCATTGTTTAACTTGTAATGAAATTTAAGTTTAGATTTGTTAGCTGTACTTTACAATTTTTGCAGATTTAACTATAAAGTCTCTGCATACGGCAAAATTCTCGTTATTATATTTAATATAGTTTCTGTACATAATATTTACAACATAGGCTTTTTTATGATATAAAAATAAAAAAGTATGTGCAAAAATAGTTAGAATTTTGCATTTCAGGTGTACTGCATAAAGTCCTAAAAACTATTTGTACTAGAAACTACTTTAATTACACTTCAAACAGGCTCGTTCTTTATATAAATTAATAAAAAAAATTGATAAGATTTGTATGATTAAAAGTAAATATTTACATGCAAAATTGTAGTTTTCTTAATAGTAAGCGCTTTTTTATGTTCTGTACTAGTAAAACTGCATTAAAATAATTTATATTTTTTATCTACGTTCATGTACAAACAATTTCATTATCAATTTTGCGTTGCATAATTTTTATTTGTAAATTAGTAAACTGATTGTATTGTATAAATTGTAAAAGGAAAAATTAGTAGTTAGGTGTCATTTTATTGTTTTTCTATAGTAGATACAAACATTTGCGCAGAAAAACAATATTTAAGAAGATTTTATTGTTCTACAAAAATTAAATATCTGTTGCATATAGATTATTGACGTTTTTTTTTTTTTTTTGATTTACAAAAAAGCCTTAAAATACAAAAATAAAAGCAGAATAAAAAAATGAAAATTTCTAAGTATAATGTGTATTTTATTCTAGGGGATTTTAATTTTGCGCAAAAAATAAAACTTTAAAAAGTAAGCGCGGATTGTACATATACTATAAAATACTAAAGACATTAACAATAACAACATAAGATTAAAGCCACTAGATATATCTGATTACATGGTAAATCACAATTCATGCTATGTCCGTATCCTTTTAAAAGCTTTTGCAAGTACATGATGCTTTATAAATGTTCTATTGTATTTTAAAATATAATTACATAAAAAAACATATAGTATAGTTGTTTATCTGGGTTTTGTAAAAAAAAAACTATTATTTTGGCTCCTATGTTCCACGCGGCAAATATAACGCTTTTAAGCTCTTTTTGCACATAAACCAGCCAGTCGGGTGCATTGGTATATACATTATTTTTTACCACTACGTAAAATCGTGTTTTTCATGACAAATATTGACGTTGTTATGTAAATTGCAAACACAAAATGTTCGGCATTCTTTTTTTTTTTTTGCTGAGCTCGTGTATAAACTGCGTTCTTTATATATGAAGCATATATTTAAGCACTTTTTCTATCTTATGCATTAAAAACGTGTGTGTAAAACCCTTTTTTTTACTAGAATATATTTACGCAATTTAGTAAATGTGATAATTTATAAACAAGAAAATAAAAAATAAAAAATACATCCTTCACTTGAAAAGTTCATAAAACTGTTTTATATAAATATTGATTTTTTACAAAACTGGGGGAGCGCAAGTCTTCCCTTTACAAAAAAGCCCTGGCTTTACCTATTTTTTTTTATCTTGGACAAGACGACGGTTTAAAATTATGTACCAATTTAAAATCAATGAAAAAATATTGAATTAAATAATAAAATTTTTATTTAAACGGTTAATAATCTTTATTTGTGGGTACTCATTGCACTCGTTTTTTCAGTAAGCGTCAAAAAAAAAATCACAAAAGTATGCATTTTACATGACCCAAACATTTTATTGTAATTAAAATGTAAAAGGTTGCACTAAAAATGTAAATCGTAACATGGAAATAATACTTTTTCTAGACGCAATTAAATCATAAACTTACATATAGACTATATGTTGTTAAAATTAACATGGAAATTTAATATTACAATAAATCAAACGTATTTATTTAATTTACAAGTTTTATAATTAAACTGTAATAAACAAAGTGTATAACTAACTTGTTGCAAGGGTTATCTTATTTATTTTAAAGGAATTGATATTTTATGTTATTCTACTTCCTTAACCATTTTTGTCTTATTTTTAGTCAATTATCGTTAAAAATAATAATTGAGCATAAAAATACAAAAATAATTTAAAAACAGTACAAAACAGTTTACAAAGCAACGTTTTTAGATATTTAAAAGACAAAATATCTTATGTATTTTTTTAATAGTTTTCTTTGCTGTTATTTTTTTAATGGTTCCTTTTCTATTAATAACATGATTACTGCAACGTATAGGATAAACAATATATGTAAAATCCCTTGCACCTAATTCTTTTCGACTATAATTCAGCTCCGGTTTTGAGCATTTTTGGTTTGGTACGGTTATGCTTAGTGTGACAGATTTTTTGTTATCAAAGAGCCAAAAAAATTTATTTTTGTCAGAAAAAATTAATAGTTACAAAAAATGCCGGGTAAAATAAACAAAAAAAATCATCTATATAAATTTTCTATTTTATTACTTTACTTATAAGAGGCATATAATAAGTAGGGCTTTAAGTATAAAAGTGCCAATTCTGCACTCATTATGAGCATGTATTTGCAATATTGACGGTTGTTATCACCCTCGACTTTTAATATACAACCTCATCATTTTGGAATTAAAATCGACATACGTGCAACAGGTTTTGACTTTATTGCACAATAACGTGGCAGTTTATATTCAATTCAATTCTTTTTATAGTCAGTCTTAACAATAGAAAATAAACATATAATATTGCAGCTTCTTTAGAAAGTAAAAAAAACCCGGCTCAATAAAAAATAGGGTTCATAACATATAGACTTGTAATAGAACGTAATTATATCGCAGTAATATCAAAAAATAGTTTATGTCATAGTAACAATTTTTGTATGTTTGACATTTGTTATTTCTTTTTTTAGAGTTACACTAAAAAGTTTTACGAAAAAAAAGTTTGAAGACTGATTGTATAGTCGTGTCAAAGTGCCTGTAATAAATGCAAAAAGCAGATATAAAATAAATGCATATTCTCCTGGATGATTTAAAATCGGAATTCTCAATTTTGTATTAAAATAAGCTATAATCGGGATAAATGGCTGTTTTTCAGATCTTTTTTGGCGGTAAAAATAGAGATTATGTCAAAATAATTGTAAAATGCGTTTACGTAAGTTATATGAGTATTTTGTACCTGAAGATTGTTTATAGGCTTTTTTTGCTTATATTTTCGTTAAAAGATAATTTTTTACACAGAAACTAATACTTGTTTTTTTTGTATACAAAAACACCCATAAGTAAGCAAAAGTTTACTTTTGATGACTGAAATTGAATATTTAAGCAGTCGACGCAAACATTTACATGTTGAATAATATTTTACTCGTGAGTTTAATTTTAAATAACTACATTTTTACATTTGCAAGCTGTTGATAATGAAATAAAATCTGTACACACGCAATCTGCCACACAAACAGTAAGATCAATTGTTATATTTACAAAGATAATTAAAATACCACCTGATTACCTCCTACACTGTAGCTTTTTTCTAAAATTAAATTTGGCATAAAAGTAACTTTTGATGTTTTTTACATATATAAAACAGCCTGTGCGCATATTGGTTAGATTTTAAAAGTCGCCTCTATAATGGCGAAATACATTATTTTAATGGTTTTATTTTCTTTTGAAAAATTATAAGCTTTATTATAAATTCATGCGTAGTTATTCTTAATTAAAACGAAAATATACACATCTCATTTTTTTTATTATATTTTCGAGGTTAATGTATACTTGTGTATAATGTGTTAAATAATTGAAAACAGCAAACCGTTTAATATTAATATCAGACTATAGGACCGTCTCTATAGAGTCAAAACAGCTTTAAATAATAAATGACCGCATCTATACTATCACTAAACATTATTGTTTATGTGGTTTTATTTGCAGATTTATCTACTTTAATATTGTTGTTAGCATGAACACAAATATTATGATATTCACTCAATACATTTTCATAAATCCCGAAAATAGAAAAATCCTTATTTTAAGACTGTTTCGGGATTGTGGCAAAAATCCCGAAAACAAATCAGCCTGATCATCACGCAATTAAAAAAATTTCAAATTAAACGGTATAGTATTTTGTGGCGATTATCTTGAGCTTTTTGATACGCAGAGCATAGTTCGTGAACTAAAAATTGACATAGAAAAAATTTTCACCACAAACGTGCGATTCGTTGTGTTCATTATTGTTTTTGCATGCAGATAGTTAATCATAAAACTCTTTTATAAAGAACCCTTATAAGAAACTAATATTAAAAATATAGTAATAGTACGTTTTACTTCATATCTTACAACAATGGTTCTTTACATTTTAATTTTTGTTTATACTTTTTGTACATAAAAAAACTCTAATTATATATAAATATTATTCTACAAGATGTGTGTTTTTCAGTGGTTATTAGAATTTTCAAAAATACTTTATTTTTGTAAAACAGACTAATTTGCAAGATTGATTGCAAAAAGATGGATATTTATTGCAAGTTTTCTAGATTGAAAGCGATCAACTCACAACCAGTGTTAAATATGCCGAAATTACTTGCAAATGATCGAGAAATATTCCAAAGTACGAAGTGGATATAAACATGTCGATACTATACGCAAATCACACCAATTTTTAAATCCAAGTCTATAGTGGTCCATGCATGTCGAACTTACTACAAAAATAATGGTTGTTTTTGTTTTTTTTTTTTAAAAAAAAATTTTATTTTTTATGTACAGTAGACGCCTATTTAGATATCGTTTGTTTTTCTTACGGATTTTGATTTTTCCTGCACTTAAGTTTGTTTACTAAAATAAAATAAAATAAACAATATTATATAGAAAACTTTGACTCAATTAAAAAAGCATTTTTTGTATCACAGTCGTTTTTTATAAAAAAAACATATTGCCACAGTAATATAAAACAATCTTAATTTAAGGTCTTGTCATGCAACCTGCGAACAACGATGTGCAGTAAAAATTTAAAATTAAACATTATATATATGGTTGATGCGGTTCAACGTTTAATTCTATAAATACCATACAAATTAACAACAGATTTAATTATTATCTTTACGGTTTCTTCTATTTTTTTTGCCATGGTCGGTTTAAATTTGCTAAATACAAATAATAAAACAAAAAAATATTTTGTTTCATTTTCTGCTATATGAAAACACCATTAATATATCCGCTAAGTATTTTTGTGTATTTAGGTATTGACACAAAGAGTATTGCCAAAATAGACGCATTATATGCATTGTTAATCAAGTAATATATTTTTATAAAATTTCATTTAACGTCATTTTAAAAATTTGAGTTGCATTATATGAACAACAGAAGTAAAATGCAGTACATGCAACAGTTATAAAAAACATAAAAAAAAGAGAGGACAATAAAAAAAACAATTTTTAATCGTGTTTTTAATTACTGTACATTAATAAAAAGTGCGTCTGGTTACAATAGTTATGCTCGGAACCATTTTACTCTGTTCAGTTTTTTTTGGTCTAAAAAAAGTACGTGCAGGTCTTTTATTGCAAAAGATATTATATATAAAATGTTTAAAATAATTCCTGAATGCTTATTTCAACATTTAAAATAAATGTGGGGCTGTTTAAGTTATAAAATATAATTTAAGCAATCGTTGTTATAGATTAAAAAATCGATGCTTTAATATAAACTTAATTCCGTACTACGCTAACATAACAGTGGTTTAAAATTCAACTGTGAAATTTCATTCCATATAAATAAAATTTTAACTTTTAAATGTAAGCGCCACATAAGAGTTTTTGAACGTAACTTCACTTAACTTTTTTTAAACTTCTATTTTTCTATTTTTTAAAATATTATCTATCCGTTGTAATTTATTTGGATAAACTCTAAACACCACCCCATTAAATCAAATTGACATGATGAGAAAAAATGTTTTTTTTATTCTCTATATTTTGATACCCTGTTGAAGATCTGGGTAGGGTCCTTAAACTATTTGTAAGTATATGGGGCAACCACTCAAAAAGAGTAAAAATACCCACCGGGATATCATAATATCTACTTACTAATAGATGTGTTCTGTTTTAGAAACCACTGATTGTATAAGATGACCTTATGCTAAGTCTAGGCACTCATAAGTAGAGATACAAAAAAAAACTCTGCTCTACATACCTTATTAAAATTTAAAAACTTTGAGAAAAACACATATTTAATAATTTGTACAGATTATATCAACAAAAAATCTGTATCATGCGTAATTTTTTATGCGTGAGTTAATGTATTATAGCGAAATATTATATACATGCCATGTACGATACAAAAAAATCACTTATAACTTTTTAAATAAAGCGTAATTTACATAAATTTAAAAAAACGCTTTGTAAAAAAATGTTGCAGAACAAAAAGAGATAAAAAAATTATAATCAAAGTAAAATAAACTATGAACTTCTTTTTATAACTTGAATTTGATACAAATACAAAAGTTTCAATGAAATCAATTGCCCAAGAAAACCCCTATAATCACAGGGCGGATTACGGTATTAGGGGATCCGGAGGCCTTGTTTTTTTGGGGCACCCATTTTTTTATAACAAAAAAAAATTGCCGAAAAATTTATAAAAAATCTATAATGATAAAAAAAACCAAAAAAAAACAACCCCTTTACTTATTGAAAAATTAAATATTGCACCACTACCGTACAGAAAAAAGGATAGTGTACCCCCCCCCCTGTTTCAGAATTTTTTTGCGCCTGAATGTAAAAGGGGGGAGGGATTTTTTTTGTGCCGGATAGTTCACGATTTTAAAAATCCATTTTGAAAATTTAAATAAAATTTTTTTTTAAAAAAAAATATAGACTTTAAAGCAATGAAAAAAAGGGGGTTTAAGCTAAATTTTGTAAAAAACACTGACAAACCCTCACAAGAAAGAAACAGTATGCAGATCATGTGAAATTTATCGAAACCGCTCTAGCTCTTCTAAGCGTGAAAATGGTACAAAATTTACAATTTTATAGGGAAAATTGCTAACAATCCGTATATTCACATAAGAAATATTTTATAAATATTTTGCATACATTTTTTTATTTTATACAGATATGGTAGCGCAAACATTGGGCTACCCATAGCATAAAATATGCTAAAATCCGCATATATATTTTCACCTGTGAGGTCTCGTAAAACGTATACAATCGCTTTTTTATATGCAAGTTCATGTTTTTTGTCGATATTTTATAGCGACTTTGGTGATATTTGCTGTAAAAATAGAGAATTTTACTTAACAAATCGGTTTCTTCAAACACGCAAATTATAACAAAAAGTGCAGAGATATAAATGCACGTAGTCTTATGTCGCTTTTTATAGCACCTTTTACATCAACTGTACATTTTTTGCAATAAAACTTCTTTTCTTAAAAAAAAAAGGATGTTCGTTCTATATAAAATATAAACTCCTACTGAAACACAAAAAAAATATTACGGCGTAGTAGTAGTAATGACGCATGTTTGCTTAATGAAAAAAGACAAAATCACAACATAAGAGCATATTTGACAAATTTAAATTTGCACAATGTTACAAGGTGTGCATAACTGCTATCTTATACATTTTTATCGAGTGTGTATTTTTTAGATTTTAATTATTTCTACATTCAAATTTTACAAAAAAAGTAAAGAAAAAGCACATAAAAAGCACTTTTACGCATTTTTAGCCATGTCGCATTTTTGCGGTATTTTTAGGTGGAAATTAAACAGAGTTATGGGAAAATATATTTAATAAATAAATATATTGCTATTGTCTAATACAATATATTTATTTTATACCTTCGGCGACAACATAAATTCAGAATATAACATATTGGTATAGATGATTTCACAAAAAACTGCAATTCACTTTATTTTTCTATAAAGAAGACGCAAAATTTTCTAATGTTTATAAATTTATATATTTAACTGGCAATAAATGCAAGATTTTTGGATTTTTTGTTTAAGCTGTAAAATACTGCATGAAAGATATTGGCTGAAAGTTTGATAATATGATCTGCAAATAAAAATAAATTATTGACAATTTTTACAAACTTTATTAGGACAGTAACAGTATATCGCAATAAAAATAAAAATATTGTGTTTTCAGTTTTATTTACAATTTTTCTAAACATTTTTGCTTTTTTTTCGTGCGCGTTATGTTCTAAATGACCATTTTTTTACTTCATAAGATAGTATTGACACTACAATATATTTATTTATAGTTTTTTTTTGTAATACAATATGCAATACAATACTTCATATCTTGTGAGTTACATACTAAAAACACATTGATAAAAGATTTATAATAAAAACGCATGATTTTATAAAATTTCAGCTTGCACGTTGAAAACAGCGAGAAAAAAATATTCGAATCAATTGCTTTATGTAAAAATATTTTGCATATTGGCAGCAAAAGATTACCTTTAATACAAACATATACTGTAGGAAACTAAGAAATCATACTAAGAAGTTCTAAGTACTGTGTGTATACCGGATATTGCAACCTAAAACATGCACTGTATATTCAAATACCGACATAGTCCCAAAACAATGACATGTTTGCTTTTTACGTTAACCTTATGATTAAAAAAATTATTATTACTTTTTCTTCGTTTACAGGATTATAGCTGGTAAGCCGATTCTTTACACTTATATGTTTATTTTAAAAGATTTATTATAAACAATTTTTTTTGTTGCATGCGTTTATTACATTCTTGTATTACATTGTTTTTTCGGTTTTAAAGCCCAATAGGATTAAGACCTGAGGCACATGCCCTTAGTGCCCATCTATTTCCAATCCTGCCCTTAAATATGCAAATGGTTGTTTTTTGTTGTAATTTTATTATTTAAATCGATAGATTTGTACACTTTGAAATTTGTAATTTATCAATTACTGTAAAAGCCCGATAATAAGCCTTTTTTTTGATTTTTTTTTAACGTAAAAACTTTCCAGTTTTCGAAGATGACATAGAAAATAAACTTTTTTCTGTTTTAAATTTGAGCCATATTATCCAGCTTTTACGGCATAGTATAAATTTATCTTGCTGTATGTATATAAAGAAATTTAGTAACTTTAACCAGGACTTTACTTATATGATTTTTACATGCAAATCTACAAATCACATCTATTTTTGTCTTATTTTAGACTGCAATTAAACTAAAAAAACTACAGCTTTGTTAATTTGTGTAAATATTGTAAGATGACATAATCTAAATAAGTATATTCGAAAAACTGTTTTTCTAGATAAAAGCATATTTTAAATCATAGAAAATTCATTTTTTAAGGTAGTGATCAGGCTTCTAGTATTTTTATTACAAAAAATAAAACATCAAAAATAAAATATACATTATAATTACATCTACGTACCTGCAAGTTATCTATAGTTTCGTATAATATTGTTTGTTATAGGCGCAACTAACAGTGGGGTAATGCAAATTCTTTAGATACAAATCACAAAAGTCTAATTTATTCAACTCACAACTACGGTAAGTTCACAATTTGCGTTAATTGTGTGTACTTTTTGAAGTATTTTTAATTATTTTTCAAAATACTATAATGCATTTTATAACATTTAAAACGATCTATCCTTCCGCATGTACGTATTCTATTTATAATAATTTGTTACACAAGTAGTAAAAAGACGACTTTTTATAAAATCGTATGGACAGGTTGGTATCAGGCTATGGTTTACTTAAGTCTGATGGCTGCGAAAGAATTTTTTACGCAATTTTGCAAAACTTTTGTTTTAAAAAACAAGTTTAAAAATCGCTATTTCTGTTTGTCGTTAAGAATTTTTTATTTTAGTTTTACTTGAGTTCAAATATTGTATAGCTAAAGATTTTGGTCAAAGTATTTGTCAAAAGATCTTGATAGAGCAATAAAAGTTAAAAAAATAGCACGAATCTTTTTTTAATAATATAATAATGTTTTTGATCATAAACTAATTTGCCGATACAAAACCCAAAAAATATTATGATTAGAAATACTTTTTACGATTTGACAATTTTTTCCTGAAACAAGTCATGTAGGATTTACGGGATTTACCTCAAACAAAAGCCTGCATAAAGGTCATATAATTTAAAGATTATATAGATTAAAATTTGAACGAGCTTATTTTGCCAATATTAAGGAATATCCATTGGTAATTTTTTTAGAGATGATGTAAATATACTATGTATACGGAGAGGACTCCCACCTTGGACTCGAGTCCCTATTGTATTTTTATAAAAAATACAGGGGGAGGGGGGGGCTCGAACCCAGTGCTGATATTGTTTAAAAGTATAGACCCCATTCCCGAAGCAAATCCTCATATATTAAACCTATTTCTACACCTCTTAATTTTTTACTGTTTGTGAAGCGGCATAGATAACAAAAAAAAAAAATATTACTTATTATAAAATAGCGAGATCAATGGTCATAACTCTTAATAGTAAAATATAAGCATTTTACTATGTTAAAAATATTTTGTATCAATATATTTAGATAAGAAAAGTTTGAATCGTATCTTTAAGCCGAAAGTAATGCATTATATAATTGTACATAAAACAGTTTAATACGCATTTAACAGGCACTATCTATAGTAAAAAACTGTTAAGACATATTAAAAGATAAAATAATTATAATTATATACTATACTTGCAATACGTTTTATTGCGTGGTGGTTTGAGTTTTATCTGCGTCGTAACTTATAAGCATTTTAGACCATCAAATTATATCTTTAAAGCGAGCGATTTGTATAAAACTTACATTTTGTAACGGTATGCTGCAGACAACATTACTCTCTATGTAATTCAGAACAATATTATTACAAAGGTAGTTTACAATAATCAAGGAATATCGGACAAAAAATATAAATTAAAACAAAACACTTAAATTCTGTAGCAGATCTTAATATCTCAAGGTAAATACACATAATTTTAACACATAGCTTGCTTCTGTTGTAACAAATTCAACAAAAAAGCTTAAATCTGTATTAGTGTTTATTTTTAAGCACGAAAGCCCACTTAGAATATTTTTATTTTACTAAAAAAGCGAAAAAATATAAAAATTTTATAAAATGCCATATTCTAATACTCAGCTTACAATAATTATTAATTTATGGTTAACATCAGGAAAATGCATTTCAGGCAATAAAAGAAACAAGTTGTATGTAAAAAACTATGAACTACATGATGTAAAGCGCTTCTAGAAATATAATTTTGTAATTAGATGAAAACCGCGCGTATTGTGCACTTAACACTTTTTTTGCAAAAACAACTCATATTTTATTTATAGACCATAAATTCTTTTTTTTTACTTCCAGAAAGAAAGCTTTGCAAGTTATGTATATATATATCACTGACGCCATTTTAACTGTGTTAATAAACCAATTTACCTTTTTTGTGGAAAAACGAGCATATTATCAGGGCTGATTAATAGCAACTTTTCAGTGGGGGGGGGGGGGGAACGGCAAAAAAAGATGATAATCAAAACGACATACTATCAAAATATAGTAAGTACCAAACAGTAAAAAAAACTCACAGTAAAAAATATATTTATTCACCTTGAAATTTTTTCTACAGAAAAAACCCCAAAATGGGTCTTTTTGCCAGAAGGCTTAGGGCAATGCCCCCTTTGCCCCCTTTTCTAGTCGCTTTTGGAGGCGGTTTATCTATAAAAGGGGTAAAAAGTCAGACCCTCTACTCCGTGATACAAAAATGTAAAAAAAAGTTTAACCCATGGTTTAACCCAAGGTTTAAGTTACTTTGCTTCACGAAAAAAAGCAGGGTATCAGCACTTGTTTTATCCCCTTAAAATGAAATTATTTTTTATCCTTTTTTTAACTGTAGTTTTTTGGCATTCTTGCGTTTTTTACCGCAATGGTCGCTTAATGTAGAGATATTACAACTTGATAATTTTATATAACAAATATGTAAGTTCGTGTTTTTTATTTTTTAATTTTTTAGACTGAATTAAATGAAAAAAACGTTTAAAAAATAATTTGAATAGTTTTGCGTATGCTTTAATGCTACATACAGTACAAAATATTACATATGTTAGCATTAGAGTTTTACTACTCGTTGTACATTTTGTATCTAGGTTTTTAGTCAAAAAGAAAAAAAATATATAATAAGCTTTTTACAGACACAATTCAAATATGTGAAACAAAAAACTTTATAAAATATTAGCCAGTAATAAAATGTAGCGATTATAGACCTTCACGGTCCGGTTATTGACCGTTAAGACCAAACCGGACTGCATTTTTCAATCGCTTAGCCGGCCAGGGTCGAACTGAAAGGTTTAATAACCATACCGGCCGCATAAATTATGCAAAATTTTATTTTTTTGCAACAAAAAACTTTTAATTAATTTCTAAATGAACATTATAAACTTAGATTTGTTTAAAATAAGCAAAGGTAATGCTTGTGGTAAAACTTAAGCAGAAGAGAATTTATATATAAAATAACAAAAATATGTTATATGTACCCGAACAGTGTTTTTTTATCGTATAAGACAAATATGATTCACTTTTTCTACGAAGTTGGTAATTAATTAATAATAAAGTGGATTAAAGTGATAAGCATGTTAGTATACTGCAAATCAGTACAAGTATTATGATTTGAATATGATTGCTACACTTTGACATCACATTTAATAATAAAAGCACTTTATTTTAGATCGAATGTAACAAATTTTCAATTGTAATACTATACAAGAGCAGTAGAATTAAAAAATATAGATTTTTCCAGGGGTTCCAAAAAAAATATTCCATATCCCATATATGGCCATATAAATATGGCCATTATGGGGGAAATATATTCCCATATTTTTTCCATATTTTTGCCCCTTTAATGACTTAAAAAATTCAGAAGGAGTATAGTTTTTGTTCAAATTAGTCGGGGAGAAAAATGGAGTTTTGCATTGAAAATAATCCAAAAACTAAATTTTTAGATAAGAGCCACTTATACACTCAAGATATCTTCTTTCTAAGTCTGGGGCATATTTTTTGCGTT